>KZ877843.1:31173-43836 GCA_003456935.1 Machilis hrabei
TTAAAAAAATGGTCTAGAGGTAAAACGTTTGTTTTCAAATTGACCAACCAGGGTTGAAATCAAGATGATGGCATGTTTTTATGTTTGTTTTTTTATATTCAAATACAACTGCCTTATTTACCTTTTCAATCCACTAATGCCGTAAATGCCTTGACACTCTTACCGTCATGCATGTGTTAGTTGATACCCGAGTCAACTATTTTCAGGGGTTAACAGAAGCATACAAAATGGTCATCAGCCCTGTAACATACGTTTGACAAACGTCTCAGAACAGGGAATAGATAATTAGGCAAACGGAAGGAACTCTTTTTACCACCCTATTCAGAAGTCACAGCTCACCAGAAACTAAAAGATAACAAATATTTCTTATGTGGTAAGCCAAAATTATTCACATACCATCTCACACATACACATACACGCCACCTAACAATGGAAGTACGAGAAATTGTCCCACGCAATATGGCACCATGTTGCAAGAATTAGTAAACGCATCTTGGATACCGTTTAAGGTAAAGGATCAAAGGAATGAGCGCAGAGAGTAAATAAATCTATGTTATTAAACTCTGTCTAACGTATCACGTAGAGCAATTGGTAGCACGCCTGGCTATGATGCTGCAGGTACTACGTTCGAACTCCGAAGATTACTGATTTATTTACAAATTCGTGATAATTAAAATTTTTAATCATTGCTAAGATGTGTAATATCGATAATTTTTCTTATGCAATGGTATTGAACAAATTAAGAAGCTATTGATTTCGAATTAGCTGTCCTTGTGACCGGTGTCGTCGATTTGGGTAGCGATCTGCATATTCTAAGACTGCTGCGTTTGCGACACCATGACATGCACCCAGAACGACGTGCATATCGCAGTATTCATGCAACGCATAGTTTATTTCAAAAGAAAGTAAAGCATGTATTTGCGGAATCATTCATTGCACTTTCGTTCTTTTCCTTTGTTTTGCATAAAATCTGTTAAAACTAGCACTTTTCTAAATATATATATNATCATCAAAAGCGATTCTTTGAATTGGTTGGTAGCTAGACTACCATTTAGTATATTCCTGTTGGAATATAATGTGATGTTCACTATCTGGCAATGATGTCGTGTGTGTAGGGAAGTGAATATTATGACTTTATCAAAATTTATGAAGCACCGTGTGGGCTGTTGAGTTTAAGANTAACATTTGGATTTAACTTTTACTGATTGTGACATTATATGGTGACTTATAAGTGACTCTGATGGAAGCAGCNGATGTGATTACGGAGTGGCATCTTACAGAGGACACTGTCATTAATGTTATGTTACCCGATACTGTTCGTTCTGTTTCCTATTACGGAGGCTGGCCTGCGGGGTGAAGTATTCATGTGAATGCAGACCATCTAAGACAAAGACTATTGAAGATTAGAAAAGATATTACCATTATCAATTCGACTGAAGTTAAGTAGTAATTGTTTAACATATACTTGATACAAAAAATTGATATTTATTGTATTTAATGTCGAAATTGTACGACAGTAGTGGTATGAAACGCTGAATACGACTTCTAGTGCTTTTTCCTGCCATTTCATTAGTTCAAGTGCAGTTTTTATTGCAGAGAAGTTGTANGGNTNTGANTATTGACTATTGAAGTTATTTCATGAATAAAAAAAAAGGGAATATTAAATTCTGATTGTTTTCAACATTTTATCTCGCCTTTACCTCTCCTCAATTTTCTTGATAATATATAAAACAAAAATCCAGTAATATGAACTTAATAACACTCTAGTAACTAGTCCAAGCTTTGAAGTAATACAAGCTTTAATGTTGAGCCACACACAAAATGTTTTTTTTTTACGTTTTACAAGAAAACATACAGGACTACAAAAATACTGATAATACTGCTGTTGACAGAGACTTAAGAATTTCCAAGTTTTCTAAAACAAATATTCAAATACAATACATTACCTGTATCACCCGAGCACTTTCTTCGCGCCTCAGGGTATCTGTACGGTACAGTTCAATGTGCTGAGCCATTACATTGACGAAAAACTTCATCAAATCTGCTATTCTGGAATTCAACTCTTGGAATAGCTCCTTTCTACGTCGAGACAATTCATTGGTCTGGAAATAAATTGAAAGTATTCAAATCAGGGTGGAGAATCGAACAGGATATATCACTCTAGATCGCTCCTCAGTATCTATCTGAACCGGTATCGCTCCGGATCGTAAAAATTGGTAACACTCGCTCCACTCTGGATCGGAGTGATTTTAAAAAATATAGATATCATTGCGCTCNATATCGAAGCGATCTCAAATTTCCCTTACATCGCTCTGCTCCGGATCAGAGCGGCTTAAAAAAATATAGATATCACTCCGCTCTGCATCGGAGTGATTTAAAAAAACTATAGAGATCACTCCGCTCTGGATCAGGGCGATTTTAAAAAAATATAGATATCACTCTGCTCCGGAGTGAAATCAAATGTTTCTTGCATCACTCTGCTCCGCATTGGATTAATTTCAAAAATATAGATATCACTTCACTCCAGTCCGCAGTGGTATAAAATTATGCTGACATTGCTGTGCTACGGATCGGAGATTTAAACTAATATAGGCNCTAGATATCACTCCAATTCAGAGCTATTTAAAAAAAAGTAAATATCACTTCGCTCCGGTATGATATAAAATATTCTTATATCACCCCGAAGCGGAGTGATTTAAAAAAAAAACATTAGATATCACTCCGGCTTGGAGTGCTTTAACAATATTGTAATATAGATATGAGTGATTTCAAATGTTATATACTGTATTTATAGATACAGGGTCAGCCAGAAAAATGTATACACACTTCAGCAAAAGAAAAACCTGTATAAATATTTTAATACTAAATGTATTTAGACATCAAGAGATGAATACATGTTACCTTTGACCTATACAATTACTAGAGGATATCAAAATTGTTGCCATTAGCGTCCAGACACTTATCAGTACAGCTAACTGCAGCTTGGGCAATGCATGACCTTCCAATTTCTTCCTGAAGAGCTGCCAGTGTAGCTGGTTTTCTATGATATACGACATCCTTTAGGGTCCCCCATATGTAAAAGTCGAGAGGTGTTAAATCAGGAGAACTTGCGGGGAACTGAACTGCACATCTTCATCCTATCCAGTGTCCTTGCGAATTCTCATCCAAGTAAGCTCGCACGTCTCGATAGTAGTGTGGCGGTGTGCCATCTTGTTGTAAGAAAAATTCATAATTCCCATAAAGTGCATGAATGACAGGTAAAATGGATATGCGTCTAGGTATATTTGACCAGTAACAGTACCTTCAAAGAAGAATNNTCCTATTAAACCCCATGATGACAATCCACACCAGACAATGATCCCCAGTAAATTGACCGCTTTGTCCACATGAACATGCTGATTTTCTGGTGCCCAGTAAACACAATTATGCCGATTCACTGTTCCATTACGCTTAAATTGTACTTCATCAGACCAAATAATCTTCCTCACAAACTCCTCGTCCTCACCTACCATGTGTTGAACCCACTCACAATACTGGATTCTTCGATCAGGATCATCCTCATTCATTGCATGTAAACTTGGGATGTAAACTTTCCACTTAGCTACTTTAAGAATGTGCCATATGCTTAAACTGTTAACTCCTGTCTCACGTGCACATTGTGTGATAGACTTCTGTGGCGAGCGTGTAAACTGTTCTAACATCATAGCTGAGGAAGCAGGACTTGTTGCTGTACGATGTCTACTGGATCTTCCTTTGTGCACATCACANACNGTACTATGGGTTTCAAACTTATCTTGAATTCGTGAAATTGTCAGGCGTGTTGGAGGTTCTATTGCAAACTGACGCCTCAATTGTCGTTGAAATTCAAAAAGATTCTCAAATTTGAAATGCCACTTTAAAATGGTCTTACGTTCCCCAAACGACAACAGTGCCTCGGCCATTTTGTTTGACTGTCCCCAGTTACATGTTCGTGCTAGAGCCATGCAGGTAACGACATCTTTTGAGTAAACATCGTACTACACATTGCTATCGTAATTCCATCCAACTTTGAAAAAAGTCTATAGATATTCTCTCTGAAAGTGTGTATACATTTTTCTGGTAGACACAGTATATATGTGTGTGTATACACTTAGGTATACTGTAAGTATCACACCACTCTTATACGTCTGGTANAGTATCATTTTTGTATCATTCCGCTCCAGTTCGAAATCATTTAATAATATACGAGGGTCATCCAGAAAGTAACGACCTTTTGGCTTTAATAACTTTAAAAAAATAGTTTGATTCAAATAGTTTATTTCACTTAGATAAGTCAACCTTACTTCACCTCTCCACATAATCACCTCCTTCATTTAAGCATTTGTCATACCTGTTCACAAGCTTTAGAATGCCCTCATTGTACTCCGCTGCCGCCAGTTGCACACTGCATTCTCAACGGCGTTATCACTTCCAAAATGTTTTCCGCCCAGAAATTCTTTCAGTTTGGTGAAGAGGTGGAAGTCACTTGGAGGAAGGTCCAGACTATAGGGTTANGAGTCTGCCTTCCAAAATNTTGTAGTTTACCTGTGACGAGTGATGGTCGTCCGGGTCGATTTTCGTCATGAACATTTGTTCGTCCACTGTTGAANATTTCACACCACTTTCTTATGTTTCTTTTGTTCATTACTGTATCACCATACACTTCCTTCAATTCAAGGTAAATGTTCACAGCTTTCAACTTCTGAGCATTCAAAAATCGAATAACACCTCTCACTTCACACTTTCACAGTCGGCGGCATTTTTTATCACACACTTAATTTTAAACACTCGCAAACTCCACAAAAATTAACTTTTACAACCTACACTCACAGAATGCTGAGGAAACACGTTAGGAAAACCAGTCGACCTTGAATAGTGGAGGGGAGTTCACCTGCGCAGCGGGAATGGGTAAAAGGTAGTTACTTTCTGGATGACCATCATATATACTTCACATCACCCGACTCTAGATCAGAATTCTACAAAACCAATCTTATTACATTCCATTAAGGATCGAAATTGGAGCACTTTGAGAGTGATTTAAAAAGGAGTAAAATAAGACTGCTTACAAAAATGGAACCCTTTGTTACGAACTGGCTCATAGTTTGGGTCATTTACTAATATGTTTTGGAAGTTATCGGACAAAACGTAACTACCAGTTTCTAATGTTTAAATGCAATAGTGTAGATATAATTAAATGTTTAAAGTGCTCACATATATTCATAACAGTTTATTTAGTAAATCATTTCTCTTGTACGATTCCTAATAGTTTCACTAATAATATTCTGAACAGTGTCACAACTGCTACTTTTTTAACATTAATTTAACATATTTCCTGATAATTTTCTTACCAGTCCTGCAGACATATTCATAGGACACATCTTAACAGTGTTTATTAAAGTCTTTGTAATACTTCTATATTATAAATATTATTCACTTTGTACATATGTAGTTATGTATGTCAGTATGGTTATCTGCACAAAACATTTAGATACCTAGATCTTAAAAACTGTTCATCGTAGAAGGTTCATATTTGACCAAAAGTTTGCAAATATTGAGTAAATCAAGTCATTTATATGAATTTTTCACTTTAGGCAACGAGTTTCAATCCAGCAGGTTTTCGAATTATTGATATGTCGAGAAATAATCACAGCAAAATGTTGATTTTTACAACTACAGTTTTTCAATTTTGGTTAGTATAATTCTTCACAACTATTTAAATCTAAAGAGTTCAAATCCAGAAAAATGTATTCAATTTAGAAGCAGGCAAAACAGTTTACAGAAAATGTAGCAACATCACAAAAAANGTATTTTTCATAAAAGTATTTTTGCCAACATATTGCAAAAGTTCTGTAAACGAATTCGCCAATATTGGCTTATATCCCTAAGTCACGGTTCAAATCCAGAGGTCCTTTATTCAAATTATTGGCAAGAGTGAACTCTCTAGAAGTCATAGTTTTAAAATGCTGACCTTCGCAATAAAAATATTTCAAAATTGAGTAATGCAGTCGAGTATAACGATTTAGTTCTCTTACGGTCACGAGTTCGATTCCAGGGAAATTAATTCTATCTCAAAGCAGGTCACATAAAATGTAGCAAGATCTCATAAAGTATTAGTCGTAAAAGTNATTTTTTTTTACTTAAGATTGTAGATGGTGAGCACAAGAATTTACAATTATTGATTTATATCCTGAGGTTACAGGTTCGAATCAACAGGCATTTATCCCAGCCTTTATCGAGAAGAATTTGTCATAAAAAGTTAACTTTTGTACTCAAAGTTTGTAAACTTTGAGTAGTAAAATTAAACTTAATGATTTCCATCTGATTCGACTCCTGTGGAATTTATTCGATTTGGAAGCAAGTGAAATGAAATAGATTGAATAAACGTTAGTTAATAATTTTGAACTTATTCACTGAGTGAAATAACTGTTATCACTTCACCATCTTCTCACTCGAAATTATGGTTGAATAACTATGAATTTTGATAAATTTACTGTAGAAATAAATAACGGTGATGTAGCCTCAGATGTATTCACGGAATTGCTGTCAAGATTAATTGGGACGAAAAAAATCACCTAGGAAGCAGGGTTATTACAGTTTGACGTTACTTTATTTGCAAGTGACCTTAAAAACTTGAAATTCAAGTTCATTAAATTTGAAGTTTGGTGAATAATAATAATAATAAAAAAATGGTTTCCAAAGAGTTTGCCTAATGTGTTGTCACAAGCTCGTTTGTATCAACTTTTGTACCNGTTATTGATCTTCACCATTCCAGGTTTGGGGGAAATTACTGACTGTCTCATATCTATTTGCATCATTCTTACAACCTCAGATAGGAATCTCGTAGCTCGGTTTTGTATGTTGTTATTTAGCAGTGTCTTATATTGCCTTCAGACAACAACTTATTGCTTAAATTAATTAAGCTGGCGCCCTCTTCATCCCGGTTACATATGTGTGATGAACAGTATTAGTGTAAATCCCTAACTTTTTGTAATGATTCGGTCTCTTGAGATCTTGCTTTGTCATCATTTGATAGTTCAGTGACCGTTAGACCTTGCAACTCTCTCAGATATGTTATGGTGAGAGGNAGGCAAACACGAATATGAAAGATACATCGTCTCTACATTTTACACATCTACCATTGTTATAATTTTAAGCAACCTAAACATTAACTCTTGGAGATAGCCAATATTTGTAGCACGTTAAATTGTAGCAATTGTTTTTATTACAAAAATATTTTGCTTGTTGACTTGCATTTTGTTTCTACCTTCTGAACTAATTTTGAAAATTTAAGTGAAATTTGCAATAGTTGGACCAAGCTTGTGACATGACATGAGGCAAACCCTCTGGAAACCATTTTTTTTATTGTTATTATTCACCAAACTTCAAATTTAATTAACTTGAATTTCAAGTTTTTTTAAGGTCACTTGCAAATAAAGTAACGTCAAACTTATTGTTTTTAGACGACATTTCACTCACTTTTATTTAAATGTTTTTCAGTGTTTTAAACACTGTTAAAATTAGCTAAATCTTAAAAACAAACAAAGGTTCCACTTTTTTTACCTGTAATTTTAACAATGTTTTGAACAATGAAAACAAAAACAAAAGTAATTGAAATGTTGTCTACACAAAAAACAGCAAGTTTGTGTTTTAAATAACAAAAAAAAAAGTCAATTTTACCATTTTTTTTCCCATCAAGAATTAAGTACCGTACATCTAATATTTAAGCTTTACCACCTACAGACGGTTCCAACATTTCTTTGCAGTATGGCAAGGATAGGGCAATGCTTACAATATATCCCACTGTTGTCAATTGTAAGAAGAATATGAAAGTTATTAGTATATTTTGATTAAAATTAAAACTATAAACAGCTTTTAAAGTTTGGGAGAGTACTAACACACACATAACTGTTATTATTATATCCAGTTTTGAAATTTACATTACTGCAGCAAAGGATCCAACATTAATTGGAAACGTTATCTGAAGTATTCGATTTTGCAACACTGTTCTCCATAAGTGCTGTACTGCAAAGAAATGTTGAAATGTTGTGTAGTAAGTATTAATACATTACCTGTAAAACATATACATCTTCCATAAGTCCCAGAAATACAAGAAGAACAAGCTCAGTTTGTCTATTTCCATGACTGCATATTACATGAAGGTCGTTAAACAGGCCGGGCCACTGCTGTGGCCAATCTTGTCGTATCATCTCGACGACTACAAGCGCAAGTGCTTCTTTAATGTGAGCCTGCTCCTGGAGTACTCCATCTGTTCCTCCATCCAAAAAGGCCATAATGTTGTTCTAAAACAATACATTAAACTAGTACATCAACAGTAGTGGTTACATGAAAGCACACACCAGTTCATCGACAGTATAAACACACTTAAAATAAATCAGATCTACAAGGTGATGTTATTTAACATCCTGTTGACATCACCTGCATCATTACGGAATTTCATCCATTGTAATGTTCATGATGCAGATAATAACGACTCAATATTCACACACAAACACCAAGCCCTATGGGAAATCTAATTAATAACCCATGATGTTTCCTTTGTGTCATGTTACAAACTTACAGTTACAAGAAATTTAATTTTACCTGTGGCTAAAGTTTTAGTTCCTTGCTACATTGTAGCCTATAAAATACATCTATACATAAAATTTAAAAAATCCTGTACCACAATCACCTGCAATTTGCAATTAAAATTCTCTATATTGCCATGATAGTTTTCGGAGAAGCATATTTCTACAATCGTCGAAATTTTTAGCAAAGGCATTCATGTATACAGGCTTCTAGAATAAGAAAAAAAATCAATTCTGACGTTCTGTTCGCTTAAAAAGGTGTATTTTCTAACACACTGCAATACGTGCAGAGGTGAGGTGTAGGGAGTACTCTTAAGCAAAGTTCAGATTACCTGAACTCTACTGTAATAATTAAAAATGTNAATTCTTCCCCAAACCAGATACGACAGAGATCTAACTGCAACTGCAGTAAAACATCACACATTTTGGCTATTAGACGAGCACAAAGTTGTTAATTTTTGGTCGTGATTAACTAATATCATATACCTGAAAAATAAAGTGAATGTTGTGTGCATATTTACAAAGGGTGATCGATTACAAAAGGTCATAATTCGAGGAGTTTACAACAAATATCTGCAAGTGAAAAAGCCACATAGAATGAGTCAAACTCTGTACAGTCACACAGTAAGAGTGAATCTCAATTGTCACTTTCGTGGTTGATCAATTGAACGCAGGGTGTGGAAATTTAAAAATACCGACTGGCCACGTGATGGAAACATGACAGGCACTGCTCAATNGCATTTTGAATGCTGTTGCACTCTTCAAAGACAAATTAAAGTAANTCACAGATGAGCTGCATTTTTGCTGCAGCCAAAGGTTATATTTTTAAATGTTCAGTGACAGTGTACTACTATAAACATGTAATGCTGACTAAACAACAAATGAGTGTGCTTTTTTCCTAGCCTTCCATTAGAACTAAAACACTCATAGTTCTGCAACTGTTCAAAATCAGACCCATAATTACATGTTTTTTTTTAACTCTGACAACCTCTGCTACAAGATTTCCATGTTACCACTCAACCTGTATATACTTACACATGCTCATTAAATTCCCATTTCAAAAACTGTCGGTAATTTCTTTGAAATTCAGAAGGTATCCTGTTAGGTATTTTNNAGACACAACTAAAAACAAAATAAGGAATGCTTTCTAGGTTTGTTCTGTAGCATTTTCGTGTGCCTGTATTGCCTGCACTTTGAGATATTTGTTTTTGGTTATTTGAGTTTATACTCCCATGGTTCTGACTGCGATGGTCTAATGGAGACGCCATCCAAGCTGTAATGAAGGTTCAGGATGATTTAATTTTTCCACTCGCACAACACAGGCTGTGGTGGGTTCTTTTACATCGAACAATTATCGGTGGGACCCCACTTTCAATGTCCCTCCTGGAAGGCGCCTACGATCATACATTAGCGTGGAGTGGTTCACAAATAGACTCGTAGGGTAACCCTATATACTCAGGGCTAGGATTCAGCCCCGGGATTTGAACCCGGGACCTTCAGATCAGGTGGCAAGCACTCTACAATTAAGCCAACCTGTCGACCTGTGAGAGATAACCCATTTCAACTAAGCATCGATACCCAGGCTCCCACTGCGGAAGTCGAGTGACTTCCAAATTTATTTCCTTAGTGGGTGGGAGCCCTGGACACCCATACAGCCTTTTTTCTGTTCCAGGAAATNCTTTACTACAAACCATCATCCGAATTCCCCAACACATAGCCTACATTATATACAATTAAAGGAAAGTGTCAAAAGTGTCTTGTGTCCTCACAGTGCTTTTTTAAATATATTTTTAAACATTCAGAAGTAACTTAAACAAATATTGCTTTCCTATTTAACTGAACATTTGTATCTCCAACACTGTAGAATTAGGTAAGTAAATACAAAACACACTTTTACCACGTGTTGAAAGTGTTGAGCAGTAGGGCCTAATTGTTCAAATTTGTTTTATTTCCTATGTAGCCTACACTGTAACAAAAAAATCAAAGATAAACCAAAAATACCACTTCGTTGTTAAAATCAAAATACAAAAGATGACCAAAACGGCAAAACCAAATAATACAACATGAAATAATCGTACCTTCATAATTACTTTTTCCTCCGAAGACATTACGCTCCATTTGTATTTAATGCAGTGCTGAAGGAGCTGAAACCCAAAATGTCTTGTAAAGGGAGGCTGTCCTTTAGCCGTTAAATTGAACGCACACTCCGCACAAACTCTGGTATTGGATTTTTCTTTAAAATTCTCACACGTAAAATATGCTTCCTGACGCTGTGTCTGGCCAGCATAAGGATTCATCGCTGTCTCTACAGCAGCGGCCAGCGTTAAGGTAAGCTGTGTTATATCTGTACTCCCATCCATGTTGCTTCTGTAACAAAAAAAAATAATTGACAATTAATATTCATGTTGTTGTGTGATTTGTTCTAGTTTAGTTTAATTTTTGTATGTCATAAAATGAATGAGAGCAGTTTTGATTTGGTTTCGGGTGAGTCGATTTTCACTAAACCATGTATCCAGATCTTGGGAGAGGTTTGTATATGTTCTCAAAGCATGTGTTTAAGTTCCGTCCAGAGATGACTGCATTTGTATCATCAGCATAGAGAGTGACGTCTGCATTAGGCACATGGTTTGGAAGGTCATTGATGTATACTAAGAAGAGAAGTGGACCTAAAATGGATCCCTGTGGTACACCACATTCTATAGATGACCATCTGGATGTCGACGTAATGTCAGTCATATTGAGACCTCTATTAATGATTTCTACTTTTTGTTCCCTATTTGTTAAGTAGGATTTAATAAATGTGTGCGCTTTACCCCTTACTCCATAATTTTCCATTTTGTCGAGTAGTAGTGCATGGTTAACTGTGCCAAAAGCCTTTGAAAAATCACAGAAAAGCCCTATCGATATATTCTACTCATCTAAGTTGTCTAGGAGGGTGTTTGTGAAAGCATTTATGGCTTTTGCAGTTGATTTACTGGAAAGAAAGCCATGTTGAGACTTATGCATTAGCTTGCAGTCACCTAGGAAGTTTTGAAGCCCATGATATATCAATTTTTTTAGCACCTTTGAAACAACTGGGAGCAGGGATATTGGCCTGTAGTTTGTTTGATTGCATAGATATGAAAGTGGAAGGGATAGTTCATGTGCAGCATATTTTATTACTATAGCTGGATGATCATCATAACCAGATTACAGAATTTTAGTGATGCTATTGTTGATTTTACTTCAGTTGGTGAGGCTGGTTTTAGGAAAAGGGTTTCAGTATTACTTATAGTGGGTGTTGTTTTGCTCTGATATTGTGTATNATTTTCAGTCAAGGTAGAAATAGCAGTGGTTGTAATTTCAGGGACTATACTTTGGAAGCAATTGTTAAATATGTTGGCAATTTCTGTAGGGTCANTTACCTGCCTGTTATTTTCTAATAGATGTATACTGTGTTGTTTGAGATGAGAGGTTTTATGAAGTTGGTTTCTTATAATTTGCCAGGTCTTTCTTACTTTGTTTCTAGACATTTCTAGCTGTTTTTCAATATAGCGCCTCTATGAGCTACGGACAACTTTCTTTAGAACATATTTGTACTTCCTGAAGTATTCTTGAAAAATGGGGTCCTTGTTTGTTTACTTTTGTTTTCAATATACAGTTCTCTTTTCCTAGCAGATGATACACGAATTCCCACACTGACCCAGTNAAGATTTCCCTTTTGAATTTAATTTTTACCGGTACTTGTAACCTTCGGAAAGGATGCTTCAAAATGTGTGTTCTTAGGAATGGATTAAATTTTGCATGGGTGTTTTGATTAGTGTAGACATCTTCCCAAGATTCACTACCTAACTGTTGACAGAAATGAGTCAGATTACTTTTACTGAATATACGTTTCTTTGTGTATCCAGTTTCTTTCGCTGGTGCTTGTATTTCAGGTTTTAGTTTTTCTAACCACTGTATCTGAGAGACCTGTCTGTATTACTGTAGTATTAATATGTTGCTTTCCAATGTTTGTGAAAATGTTGTCAATTGTGGTGGATGATGTAGCTGTCGTTCTAGTGGGTGATGTAATTGTGTG
>KZ877848.1:0-10499 GCA_003456935.1 Machilis hrabei
AGCATAGGTGAACTTACTCAAGGTCGTGATATGTCCGCATTTATACTTGCAAAGTGGGTGCATACAATGCAATCCACCTCAAGAGTTGTGGATGCTATTGAATAATTTGCCGGAGTCCACGTGTATCCTCAGAACAGCACGTAGACCTGAGATCGTCAAGTCAATATCGGGACAGGGCAGACATCCAAAAGTTTATGAACTGGTTGAATGTCCACCATTCTTTCAAAATACCTTCATCTGNCCTGATCTCTCTCCAGCTGAATTATTGGAGACATCTCAATAAACTGTGATCGAGCTTTGGAAATCGGACTTTCATCTCTCAAAAATACTGTTGGTAAGCTCTTTAGTGAGATCCACTACCAGCGCAAGGACAAGACAAAGTCTTTGGTTGCTCTGAGCAAGGTTGTAAGGGTGAAAATCGAAGACATAATTATTAAGTCAAACCAGCTTTTTCACAGAATGCTATGCACTATGCGAAGTGACAAAGAGTTGGCAGACAGTTTATCGTATAAACTGGCTTCTCAGTCTCACCCACCATCACTCTTTGATGTTACGTCAATCCGGAAGGGTATGAAACCATCTCTTGTTAATCTTCTGGATACTTTCAATGCAACATACACAATTGATTGTGGACACAGAGTTGTATGGCCATGTCTAGCAACCTACAGGAAAATATGTAAGCAATATGTTGTCTACACCTTGGAACACTACGGAAAATGCCACGTTGTGTGTGNCGGNTATGAAGGAGGTCCCAGCATAAAAGATGTTGAGGACGTACGGAGAGAAAAATTAAAAACATCACTTGAGGTGAATGTTGCAGACGATGTTTTAGTTTCCATGTCTCAGTATGATTTTCTCTCAAATAAAAACAAAACAAAGGAACATTCATTACACTTTTAAAAGGCCATCTTCAAGATGCTGGATGCCATGTGTACCAGGCAATCGGCAATGCAGACACTCTTATCGCATCAAAAGCAATGTAAGTAGCAGCATCAGGTCCATCGGTACTAGTCGGACAAGATACTGATCTCCTGGTGTTCTTAATCAGTCATGCGAGAAATGAAATACTAATGCTAGTGCCTGGTGTGAAAGGGAGAGCACATCGCATCAGCAGTCAACATTTATAGAACCAATTAAGAGACATGAAAGACTACATGCATTTACAGGATGTGACTCCACCTCTGCTCCATTTAGAAAAGGGANAAAGAATGCCAATTTGAGAAGATGTTAGGGAACGGCTGCTTGTAGTGTTGGAACAGGGAGGAGTTTCGTATTGTGTACCTTACAACCCTAGTCTACAGGCGGTAGGCCCACATACTTCCACTGCTGCAACTGTAAATACACACGTAATGAATGCTGATATGCTGCGGCTGTAGTGCTTTCTACACGCACTGCGCTTCGTAATCAAATGGATGTCTTCAATTGTGCTTCATCTTCGTCAGACTCGGTTGCAGCGGTGGGAGAAAAGTTATCCCTGGCTATGTATGGTGTAAAACGACAACCTAATCTAGACACAGCACGACATCACGATTATCTGAAGACTGTGGCCAAGCAGAAAGTCAGTGGTACCTTCAACCTAACAGTACTCCCTCTTACTACAGCCGCAGCATATCAGCATTAATTACGTGTGTATTTACAGGTGCAGCAGTGGAAGTATGAAAACCTATCGCCTGTAGACTGGGGTTGGAAGGTACACAATAAGAAAGTCCTCCCTGTTCCAACACTAGAAGCAGCCGTTCCCGAACATCTTCTCAAATTGGTTATGTGCAACTGGAATACTTCATGTGAAAGAAATTGTGAATGCAAAAAGAATGGGTTTGAGTGCTCTCCTTTGTGTGGTCAGTGTGCAGGTTATGGGTGCAGTAATAGTTCAGTGGCGGTTGAGGAATGTGAATATGATTTCTGTAGTACGTTTTACACTCTACAACTTGTCTTTAAATACTTGTCTTTAAATACTTGTTCAAAATAATCTATCGTTTACATTTTATTGAAGAAAAACTGAACGTTTTGAGCAGAAAAAGCAAAAAAAAAACATTTTAATGGGCAAAAAATGAAAAAAATTAACAGTATTACATTACTATTAGGTATAGCGCGTTCTATTAAAAACATTAAAAAAAGAATCAACCTTCCAGGCCTATTAGTTTGCCTGTAGTAGGCCTAGCTGTTTTTGTGAACCAATACAAAAATCCAATACGGCCGACTTCTTTTTCATAATGGTGGAGCACCTGCAATGGGATTTTTGGGATTTTCTTGGAGGCATTCAGGTGGGCCCCCTGGATATTTTTACATTGGTCCTACTTTGTAATTTTGCTTGTCTGGGTTTAGCCTGTTTTGAACCTAATCTGACTGTACTGTTCACTATGAGTGAAAAAATTAAGAACCAAGAGTCAGCTTCTACCAACGTGAAAAAGAACTAAAAGGGGTCGATTTATTTGATTTACACTGAAATTGGCATAGACACNTTTATTTAACACGATAANGATTTTTCTAGTTATCATGAAATGATTAAGATACAGAGTGTAACGTGCAGTTTTTTTACGTCAGTTCGGTTACGTGAAAATTGAGAACTGCGTCTGATTTTCAGCGGGCAAACATTACACCGTTCTGTGTACATTTTCACCTGTATCGATAACGTAGGGATATACAGATAATCAATTGTTTATTNAAGTGATAAGTTCTTTGAAAAAATACGAATTTTGATGGATAGGCGTTGCGTTATCAGAAACAAATAAAGGGGAAATAATGTCTTATCACTAAAACACGCTGTGTAAATCTAAAGGGATTATCTGTAAGAAAACATGAAAAACAATCGCATCTAACAGTTCTGTGCTGAAGACAGCGAAGATATGTTTTGAAAGATGGAGTAGAGTGTAAACAGAGGCCATTAATTCGTAAACAAACACGCAAAATAATTATTACGACGCTATAGTTGTGATGGAAAAACTTCGATTACAATACAACGCAGATCTCGTTGTAGTTTTTTTTTATTAGGGGAGCTGTAATATAATTTGCCCGGGTAATAGAATTGAGTATAGCACACTCGAAAACTCCCGAAGAGCAAATTTCCTTGTATCTAGCTCTTCATTTATAATTTTGAGAATTTGGTAACACTTGTTCCAGATTGAGTGAGCCATGGTACATTAGTTCTGACATTTTTCTGAGCTAAGAGCTTTTCTAACTCTAACTTCATAGAGTTAAATAATGGCCAAATTTTTCAATGTAAAAAAAAATTGCAAAATCTCTTCTGGTTGAAGGGATTAAGATGCACTGATGCTGGCATTGTTTACAAACTTATCGTTTAACAAAATATACGAGTGCCAAAATTTGTTTCTCAAACATTAATTTAAAAAAAACGTGAAAACCTGCCAACAGTGTCTGAAAACTAATGTTTAAATTTTCAGATTGAAAGAGCTCGTGTTCATGACATTAACTTCCTCAACTTACAAATTTTGTTTAACTAACGACTTTAACCAATTTGGAATTAAGGATATAATAGGTATCAAGTTGAAAGCGTTGGGTACTGTAATTCGAAAACCTTCTGGTATTAGTTTGACGTGACATTTTTTTATAAACGTCGTGTTGTAAAATGGAGGAATGTTTTATTGTATTTCCTACGTTATAAATGTGGAACGTGTTAGTCTCATTTAATAACAAAACTATTCCAAAGTTCGGTTGCAATCGGTTCCTGTAAGTGTAAAATTACGACAATCAGACATAGGCCCTTTAGACAAAGAGGAACGGCCAAGTTCGGTTNTCGTGGACGTATTTTGAGTCCTCCAAAACAGAAAATCGCCCAAAGTATGGAAGTTATAGTTCACCATTAGAAAATAGTTATATGGATATCTAGGAATAACATACTGGTAGTTGATTTTTTAAAGACGTGGTTCGTATTTACGTTGAAAGAAGTATCCTGTAGTGTGCGGTCGACCTGTTTAGTCTAGTGGATATCATGCTGAAGTGTAGAGCGGGGGTTGTANGTTCGAATCACGAGTTAGGCATGGAGGTTTGTCATTATCCATTCATTTTCATTAATCACAATAATTATTTTTCGTCATCGTTAAATGACCCATCACGTGTCGATACGACGTAGAATACCATCCATCACTTAGGTGTTACTGTTTTNGGTGGAAAGTCTTGGCAATTTTATTTCCAAATCAATTGTACGTTTTACATTCATCGCAAAATATCTGTAAGAAGATTAGAAAAATAACTCATAATTCTATGTGAATAAATAAACCATTTGTTATTTTCTTGCCAAATCATTTCTAACAACTAATACGGGTACTGTATTAAAAAAAAAATAACTAAAATGAAGGAAATATATGTATCTCTTATACCTTAAGTTACCGACACTAAGGCTACTGTTTTAACCCTTTCAATACTAATTTTATTATTTTTAAATTATAGACATGTTTGATTCAAAAGTCAAATACTTACAGTACCAGCATCAATTCTGTCACATCCAAACGAAGCGTAGCGCGAAATTTCGTTTCGCTTAAAACGCCAATTTTCGTTCACTTACCAAGCTACGAAAAATTAAATTCGCTCTTACGTCTTTCAGGCTTCGCCTGAAAGACGTAGCGAATTTAATTTTTCGTAGCTTGGTAAGTGAACGAAAATTGGCGTTTTAAGCGAAACGAAATTTCGCGCTACGCTTCGTTTGGATGTGACAGAATCGATGCTGGTACTGTACTTCCTTTCAAACATAAATCCAAGTTTTTATATTTTTTGGTCAAACGTGGGTTCATATATTGGCCTGGGACATGTGTGTCCCACTAGTCTTTTATACTGGGACACATAGTCCCACAGCTGGGACATATATGTCCCGCTAGTATTGAAAGGGTTAAGAATGCCTNTAAAAGAACAGACCTTTCAGACTTCTCAAGAGTTGTGTGCGGTGAACGTGAGAACTACTAGTATGTTGCAGACTCTCGATCGGTGTGTTGATTTGATATATTTGTGGCAAGGGTTCTTTCGTCCTTAGACAGAGTCTTACAACTCGGAAAAGAAAATTAAGGAAGAACAGACGTACCGTAAGATAAGGTACANAGAGCTAGTTGATTTATGTCTCCTGTATTTTGGGATGTCATGTCTTCTTGTGAAGACCTCCACTTTTCTTACTCACATAGAAAGTCTTTTAATTACTTGACTTGGCGAGAAATCGGGGGAGGAGAAGGAGGAGTAGAGGACCCACAGGGGTGTCAGTCAGGTGCGGAAGAGGGGGCTGTAAAGACGTTGTTGCTTGGAGTGTGGATTACCACACAAATGGTGACATACGGGTTTTCTAGTGGTTCGACATGACCACGTACAGCCGACTGAACGAGACTGAAGAGAACTTTCATTTGGAACACATCGTGATTGATGTTTTTTCTCTCTTTCTTTTTATACCTGTTGACTGGGGAGCAGGATGTGTTGTATGTACCCAGTCCGTCTACTACACACGTTGTCTGGATTAAAACGTATTCATTACAACAGATGAAAGAGAAATGGGAACACTGGGAGCTTGTATTCTACGTGATGCGAGTATTTAATACGCATTAATTTTTTTCGTTCTTGAAAGTTCGTTTAATTAATGACCCATTGAAAGCTAAAATAAATATCGTGAATGTTAAAATAAGTTTCGCAATACCGGTTTGGATTGGCCAAAGTTGGCACTGACACTTGCCTGTTTTGAAGGGATAGCGGTCAATTTCTAGGTACGATAGTAAAACAATAATAACAATAAAGTATGTCCCAAATTTCACGTTTTTACTAATGTAAGTTATAAAATTAAATGTAATAACTTATTACTATTAATAAAATCATTACCTTCTGTGCTCTTGTTCCAGCTACAGTTTCATTTGTGTCTGAATTAGCATTCTCTTATTAAACGTGTATTTTCTAAGATGTCGCCGACCGCAGTGGAACAGTCAGTCTGTTTGGTTCGATTCCTGGGTGTTGCGACTGCTTATTCACTTCTATTAACGAACACTTTTCGTCATCATGAAGTGACCCAACCGGTGTTCGTATGATGTAAAAAACACCACAATTATAAAAAATGTCACTACTTTAACCCTTTCGTAGGCAAAGGCAACATATTTGCCTCCTAAATCTCTATACATTCTCATGAGGTGTAGGTTTTGATTTAAATAAAACCTTCACCTCATGAGAATCTATAGAGAGATTTAGGTCGAAATTATGTTGCCTTTGCCTACGAAAGGGTTAAAAAGCACACATGAACGTTACTAGCCAATAAATAATGGAGCTAGTAAAAACAGTGTTGATTNGGAACTTGACTATACGAAGGATGTTCGTAAAGCAGCTCGACACATTACAAACATGGGTCATATACTTGTATCACAGATTTTAAAAACTCAATGCTTATATTGTGATTGCTATGGGCTTACAGCCCCAGTGTTCTGATAGCATAGCTATGATAGAGACCTCATGCACATAGTAACGACGCTCCGAGGGGATTTATTTTTGATTCTAACTCGACACAACCGGTACTAGGTTCCTTCATGCATGGAAAACGTATCAATGGGGCCTCAATTTGAATGCTCCTTTGGAAGACTCCTACTACGATCATACCTCGTAGATAACCTTTATTCTGAGGGCAAAGTAAAAGCACCAGAGATTGAGCACAGGACAATCAAACGTGAACACACAGAACTGGAATAACAGAGATCACTTCTTCGGCCGGGTTCACAGAATTCGCAACGATATTTATAAGATACGTAAGCAAAGCATTACTCAAAGCATAGCTGTGGCGTATTTCAGAGGTATTTCAGAAGGTATAATAGGTAACCACTCCTAACGCAGAAGTGGCTCAACTTTCTACTTTTTGTGTTACGTTTCTTACGTTATTCCTTGCGTGGGTGTAATCTTCAAATTTGTCNTTGCCGAAAGTAGTTGGAAACGTTCGCTTNCAAAACGAACTTCTGAAGGCACCGTTTGTGATGCTTTTTCCTTCGGATTTTGCTTGCTAAAAAGCAAAAACCAATGCCGTCGAAGAGCAAGGCGCGTTCTTAATACTGAGTGTTCAAAACTGTCCGAATATGTTTGACAAAACTGATAAGAATTTTAAAAGTGTGGATCTCTTTGAAACTGTAGATGGCACTCAAGTCGGTTGTCTGCTTGTTTTACGTACATTATCTTACGTTTCTATGAACCAACCACGAAAGATCGTCGTTTCTTATCATACTTAAACGTTGTTGACGGCGTCTTTTGCATTGCGAGTTTTGTGACCAGTTTTCCAAACGCGTCTTCATTTTCAAATGTGAAATAAATTATGGGAAGTTAAATTTTCAAAAACCCTCTTTTAGGAACTTTTCCATAAAATAATGAAATTTTGAATGGACAGTTTTGATTTATTGGTGATATAGTTTACCGGTATCTTGAGGTGATAAGATTCTTTTATAATGGGTTTTCTGTTATGCTAGTAGCTATAATGCGAACAGGACATTTTTAAGATACAAGAAGAAAACAAGTTGTTTTATGTCGTTTTAAATTTTGTACTTGACAATAACTGGCCAGATGTCTTAATAGCAGTGTGCTCACCAACTGATCGGTAGATTAAAATTTTGCGACTTTCTCTGTGCCCCGAGTATAAATAATTGTCATTTGGGTTTTTTTATGTGCTTGAAGGAATGATCTTTAGAATCTTTCAGGAGGGGTGTTTGAAATTAGAGAACCCACCATGTAGACTAAAGTATGTGTCAAAACTCAACCATCCATGAGTGCCCTTACGATACGAATGTCGTCGCTATAAGACTTAAGCTGTCAAAACAGTGAGCGTATAAACTCGAACAGCATATGCTTCATTCACTATGTTACGTCCTCGATGTGAGTTAATGTACTACCAATCGAATTATACTGTTAAGGCTAATGATATTTTTCGTGTCAAGTTAAATATGTCATCTCTTTGTGCATCTTTGAAGTAATAAAGTCCCAAGTCAGTTGCAGTATAACTCAGAAAAACATAAACATACGAGTATGTAAGTGAACATTCATTGAAACATAATATGTGCTAAGTAAGTTATGAGGGACCCCTTGGTACAGCGTTAAGCATAGTATGCTGTAGTCAATGTCAGGGAAAGATGAGTCTGTAACTGAGAACTTAGCGGAAGAACCCAAATCTCGAACTCGTCATGCCTCGCCGCCCACCACCAGTTGCAGATAAGCTGATTTTTTAGTGAATGACCAAATTAAAGCTACAAGTGCAAAATCTTCAAAATTCTGTTTTTGATCTGACGTAAATAATAGCGTCACCATATTAATCGTCGTGAAATTTTAGTTGGGTTTGGCGAAAGAACGACATCCCTACGTCAATTCTAACTGTATGTACTGACGTCATTAATGTTTATTTACTTTTCCGATGCAAAATAAAAACACATTTATAACTTCAGTATATACTACAGCTAGAATTGATGTAGGGCTGTCGTTCTTTCGCCAAACCTAACTCAAATTTCACGGTGTCGTTATTATTTACGTCAGATCAAAATAAAAAATTTAAAGGTTTTGGACTTGGAGCTTTAATTCGGTCATTCACTTAATCCGTTTATCTGCAGGTGGTTGTTGGTGGTGAGCCGTGACAAGATTGAGGTTTGGGTCGGCCGGTTAACTCTCAGGTATAAACTCATCTTTCCCTAACTTTGACTATAACAAATACCAAGAAACGTCATATGACTTAATTTTTCATGAGTATGGGGATCTTTTTTGTAATACTAATTGTCGTATATGTTACATCAACATGTTTGGAAGAGTATATCTACGAGTTTAATATTTTACAGCATAAATACTACTGAAGTTAGTATCTCACTTGTATTGACAAGTTTGTCAGTAGGCTACTTACGTACTCTCCGTATGTTTATGTAAAACATTGTAAGACATTTAAATACTATCTTTAGATGTAGCTTTAGATAAAAGACTTTTTAACCTCCTCAGACCCGAGAGGGTATGTACGATAAAATAATGATAATTCTGGTGAAAAAAGTTGTTTTTGGCTTCGTATTTGATAAAAAATTTCGAACTTTTAGAAAATTTGGTCTCGCACGNATTGACCCCCCTGACCCAGTGGTTCCGCCGCCCATGTACACGATACGTCGTTATCATCCACATGGTAGTATTTACAATACGGATGAACTGATACGGACATTTCCGAAAAGGGGGCAAATGTTACATTTTTGCTGAACCATCTTGATGTTTGATAGAGATAATTCATTCAGCTCAACTTCATATTTCCAATTCTAATGTCAATTATGTATAAATTATGGAGGTCATAGATAAAGTTTATTTCCGTTTTTTAAAAGTTATTTGTTGCATGTTTCTTCACTTTACTTCGTNACACGGTCTTTAGGCTACCTACTTCAGCTGTTTGCATGTTTAACCAAAGCTTGTACGCGAAGATATGCATAACTTTTGACACATTTAAATTGTGTACAAATGTAAGTAATTTATAACACTGGAACTTCATTTAAAACGTCGTGTTAATTATAATTATACTATCTTTTTGTATGAGGGTTTTGCGTAAATCGCTGTTAGTTAATCGTAAATACTTGCAAAGAGAAAGTAGAATTAGGAAAATCTTCTACAAATTTTTATTACAAATAATATTCTCTTTTTTGTTGGCAGAAGTGATTAGAAATGCTGTCTGTTTGTTTATTCGATTTCTCTGTGCACGTACTTTTCTCTGTTTGTTTACTTGGTTCTCAGGCATCTCGTGTCAACTTTGACCCTCTCTCCTTTCTCCAAGATGATCACAGGTTTACACCCACGCATTCTTCTGTGCGTCTTTCACCACGGTCCGCCATTTCATNAGTGAACGAGTGTCGGTATCGGCTTGTCAGAAATTAGCCACTTCGGGTACTGCTGATAACATAAGTAGGCTATCGGTGTATCCCATGACAACATAAGTAGGCTATCGATGTATCCCAGAATTAAGTGTAAATTATAATTATGTGTATTAATTTCGATATCCAGTTTTTTATGGTCATGTATTCATCTCCAGTTCTCATGCCTACGTATTTGATCAATCTGTTTTAATACATTTTAAATCCCTCGCGTACGTTATTCGGCCTTCCAATTGCACTGATATTTCGCGTATTATCGTGCTGCACTGGACTAATATCTGGTATCGGCAAATGCATCCCGACGAAAAAAACAGTACAACCACACACCCATTTACAGCATTTTACGAGATGGAATCGAGTAAAATATNGGACCTGACGAGGCTCTCACACAAATTTTGTATATTTTTATTGAAATAGCAGTGATATCAGCACTGCAGAATTTTTATCAATACANTATTTTTGNTCGCGATATAACACCAATAATCACACTGTTCTCCGGGAAATCAAATAGTTGGGAGGATTCAAACCCTCGGCTTAAGCATCTGGCTTTGATATCCGTCCAACTATTTGATATCCCGGAGAACAGTGCACTGCCGGTGTATATTAATACATAGGAGTCATTAAATTTACTAATTATATACAGTGTGTAAACAATAGTCCGTGTTTTTT
>KZ877861.1:9384-22254 GCA_003456935.1 Machilis hrabei
AAATTAACATTTTTTTAAAATTTTTTAAATATATTTTTATTTTGGCCTTAAAATTGGCAACGCCGCGCGATTCTTCCATAAGAACAATGTTATCTTCTGAACGTGGAACGGAGTATAGCTACTGAACTGTGAGACCCCCTCTCTCTCTCGGGTAGAGAGGACTACAGTCAGCCTGGCTAACTCCGCGTTCCCCAGTGTCAACGGCGGGATCGAATCCCACTGCAGAGTACTGGTGAGGCGCGAGGTTCTTACCTTCCCGTGGGTTCGTTACGGAGAAAGTGACGAGTGTTGATGTGCTACGCTTCCAATATTACTCAGATCTAACTCAAAATGAAGATGAAACTAGGTGATCAGCTCACAATGTGTCCCTTCTGGGCTGTCATATAGCGATTTTACTTAGGTTAAACAAACAATAGGGTCTAAAGATACTCGGATGCACGGACACTACTCATAAACAGAACTGTATTTCTCGTCATTTATTTTGGTCTTTACAACACCAATCTTAAGCTAACGCTCTAGGGGCCCCGTGTTTACATAAGGCGTTTTCCGTAACTCTACCCGGTTTCTTACTCATAAACAANACAAAACATGTAACCTCTAAAACCAACACACCATGCTACTAAGCTATCAATTGTCCGTAGTTACTAGTACCACTACTATGCGGTCACTCAGCCGCGCCGCTGCTCGTACTCTAGGTAGAATACAAAGTACAGTAGTCCTATCCATCACGTCTAGGTAATGTCGCACACGGTTGCGTTATATCCGAATTCTCTGAACTGTCTAGGTCGCAACCTTGCATAATTCGTCTATCCCAAGTGCATCTGCATTTAATCTGCCTAGCACCGGTGTGCCGGATCGGTCATTATTGGGTTGCTTACCTCCAGGCCGACTGGTCTATAATTTCGAATCTCTTACCGGAATTGTTGCAGTGTAGACTCTCGCCTGAATGTACGGTATTGTCGCAGGGTTCTGCGTCGTGATGGGGTCGTTTCAGCGCTATTACTCTCTCCCATTTACCTCATCTGAACTAGACATACCCTGGTCCTCCATTAGTTTAAGCACCTTCCAAACGCCATCCCCTCGGGTGCCCAATTTCTGGTTGAAGAAATTTTGGTTTTAGCATAACTACTTACATACTATGGTACTCTTCGACGGGCGTTTACATACCTGGACATTCTATAGTCGTTTTTCTTTGCTCGCACTCTGAGAGTACGTTACAATTCGTCTGAGTTTTATATTATCCTTTCTAGTTATCTTTAGCATGAATTATATATCCTATTTTCCCACCTCAGGTTTAATAAGTGAGTTTTAGACTGATCGCTAGTTGAGCTTAGCTAGATTCTAACTTTCAAACTCGTATCTCTTTAGTATTCATTTTTTCTCTCTTTCCGTAGCAACTAAAAATCTGAGTTGTTTCCTCACTAGAGNTGTTTTTAAAGGTAGGTCAGCTCGGAAGTGAAGGCGAGCTTTGGTTTTTTAGCTAGATCCATATCTCTAGGCATGGTTCATTGCTATATCGATAGCACTCGTATAACTTCCACGGTCCACATCTCCTCAGTTCTCTACGGCAGCACATACTGCACTGGGAGCTCTCTGAGTGTCTGTTCCTGGCTAATTGGGCTCTTTCAGTTCTACTGCCCCGGGCTTTTACATTAATGTCTTTCAAGTCGCCTCGTAAGTCCCCTCGAGACGTGTTTGTGGGCATGTATTGTACATAAGCTAAGTCTTTCGTACGGTGACGTGCCCTGGTCATTATCGTCCGCTCCTTGGTGCTACTCTCAGTTGTTTTCTGTTTCGTTTTTTTTTCTTTACTGCAGCTTTTCCGTTTGGTTGCGTGTTCGTAAATTGTACTGCTGGTGACGGTCCGATTTTCTTTTTCCGCTTCCGAGGCATTCAACTCCGTGCACGTGGTGGTTATCTGCTGATTCGGTGCTGGCTCTAACTCCTTTCTTGCGTGGAATAGCTTCAGCTCCGATACGTGTACTCTCCTGGGCATTAATACTTCATCCTCCAGTCGTTTTAGAGTGTAAGTGTCCTGCCATCTATCGAATATCTGGTAGGGTTCATTGAAACGATCGGTGAACTCACCTACTACTGCTTTGGTTTTTTCAGATATAATGTGGGTACGTTTGACTACGAGATCACCTTTCCTAAACTCACAGTCCCGATGTCGTCTATCATAATATTCCTCCTGTTTATTTTGTTGTGCCAGCTTCTGGTCCATCACATCATCTAGCATTGTTTTATGCATTGTCTTTCTGTTGTGGTACTCTATTTCGCACTTTGCGTTCTCGAACATGTCTGATTATCTGTGTCCGGATCCGTCTGTATCGCTTCTAACGCATGGGTCAGTGGCCCTCGCAGTCGTCTACCAAACAATAATTCTGCTGGTGCATCCCCGGCCGTGCTGCTTGCGGTGTTGTTCAGATTGTAATTGATTTGACTGAGGTATTTGTCCCACGCCCTATGGTTGTCTTGGATATAAATCCGTAACTTGTTTTTAATATCCCTATTGCGTCTCTCGATGGGATTTGCACTTGCATGCCACGGCGTGATGAATTTTAGGTGCACATTCCAAACTTCACACAGTCGTTTCATTTGATGTCCGCAATGGTTTTTATTAATAATAAGACATAACTTACCTTTTAAATTCCTTTTTTATTTTATTCCAAGTTTCAACGCTCCTATGCNAGGTCTCCGTCGTCATGAAAATACGGTTAAATTTCCTCCCTCTGCACTGCTGTCAAAATGGTACGAACGATGCTCATGGATTTCCACTTCACTTGGTTATAATTTTGCGACTATTTGTGTCGCTGCATGTACACATTAAAACATTTCTTTTCTCAGCGCTTTGATCTCACAGCCAAATAGCTAAAATTTACTAAAATAACAATATTTCTGAACGTCAAANATTAATAAAATATGCGACCACGCATATTACAGCGGTAGCACTTTAATATACTGGTGTGTATTTTTAGCAGTAAAATGTTTCCACATTTTCGATTTCAGAGTTCTGTTGAAGTGTTCTACTATTGCTGCTTTCGTATCTTCATTGTTTGTTGTGAAGAATTGTACATTGTTTGATTTTTTAAGTACTTTTGAAATGGTGCGTTCAGGAACTCTGTGCCTTTATCTGTTTGCAGTTTCTTCAGCTTATGTTTTTTGAAGATGGATTTAAATGCTTTGATTATTTCTGCACTACTTTTGTTTTTAATTGGGATGGCGCAGGCATATCTGCTGAAACAATCGATGACTGTGAGAAGATACGACATTCCACTGTTATGTTTTCGAAGTGATCTTAAGTCACAAAGAGCAGCTGGTACTGAATCTTAAGCGTGGGAACATATATTCTATTACGTTGAAATTTTCTTTGTCCTGGCTTATGCAATGTATATGTGTCTTGTGATGCCAGCCATTGCTGTATCTTTCTTAATGATATTTTACGATTCGTTGCATTCCATAGAGATGTTGCAGTTCCAAACCCAGCCAGATGAGAGGCGTTATAGTAAATTTTCTCCATTAATTTAATAGTTCTAAATTACGTGCTATCCAAATTAATGACTAATGCTGTCTTTAGCTAATCGCGATGTTACTTGTTCAACAGTTAACAGTCAAGTGAACTTTAAGCTGATTGAGTCTTTTATTTAATTTATTTTTGTAGTGGCCATAAGCTAGCGTGTCACATCCATTTGTTAAAATATTGCGCTTGTTGTCTAGTGGACTTAATGAAAGTTTATTGAGGCTAGTAGTATAAAGATGATGATTTTGTGATTGAATTCGTTTCATCACCGTAGACATCTTCTGGTTCTTAAGAAGACAAGTCTTGTAATGTTCGTGTCTGGTGTGCTTTTGTACCACGACACGTGATACACCTTTGGCTCTTTTTTTCTCGCTATCCCGCAACAGTATGGAGTACATTTTTGGTCTCAAACCAACAAATTCCCTGATGGGCTGTCCGTTGGTTTCGTCCTTCATCTTCCCTAACACCTTTTTGTTAATGGTGCTGTACAATGAGTGAGATAAAGGATAGTCGGATGTGTCGTAAAGATCTTTATGCTGCTCCATATCTTTGTAAATATCTGCAGTAGTGATTTCGTAGCAGAGTGAATCTGTGTCTCCAAAGAGAAGTTTAGCTCTGTCTCCATACTGCTGCCTTATGTGTTTGTAGTGGAAGTCATACATCAAGACCTTGCTCAAATCAAGGATAGAGAACCCTACGAACACTGGTCTATTCAACTTGAGCTTTGTCATGTGCTTATGAACTGCGACAAGGTCGTTATCAAATATTTAAAAAAAAATGAAAAGATGTAGAAGCTATGAGTTTTTTCGCCCTTTTCTCCTCCGGGACGAGTTGATCGTTAACTCGATTTCTTAAATTCTCCATTGTTTTCCCAAATACTGCGTTATTCATCAGTTTAAAGAAATCNTTCTCGAAATCGTTCTTCGCTGGTTTTCTACAGTTTGTGTTGAAGCTGATATAGGGCTTGATCCATGCTTCCTGATGGAATTACAAGACCCGATGAACTCGTTCTAGCTTCATACCCAAGCTCAAGTAAAGCTTCAAATTCACGTAGTGAAGAACATACTTGGTTTTATTGTTGAGGTTGGGGACCAAATTCGTATGGCTCAAGAAGTGCCTAATATTTAGCTCTTCCAATGCGTGGCGTGAATATGGCGAAAGCATATCTTCTGTAATCTTGACTCGTTCTGGGGCGANAGGATAATCGGAGTGGTCATCATGTAAATGTGCTGGATATTCTAAATCACATTCCACGATGTATCCTGTGTCGTGGTTGTCTGGGTGGTTCACGAAGTCGATCTCCTCTTCAATCCACTGGAAATCTCGTATGGGTAGGTGCTGACTCATCGCCCATCCATATAAGTTGTTGGCATCGAGGTACATTGTGTATTTTGATGGCAGACTTTCATTATAACCCTCAACCATTGGGTGATTAGCTTTACTGTAGTGATTAGCAATCGTACTAATGCCCCCTTTGATACCCCGCTCGATAAACAGATACTTATCCACATCTGTTAATAGCTCCAGCTTGACTTTGGTCATTCGGAGGCAAGCTTTCCAAGCAAGGCCAGGCGCGGTGAATACATGGGCTGGGTCGATCTTGTAGTGCTGCAGACATAAACTTCTGAAATTCTGAAATACNTCAGCAAGCTGCAAAACGTCTACCTGCATGTAGAGATCGTGGTACTCGCCTAGGGTCTTCATGTTGAACGTGTCCCACACCTGTTGAGCATGCTGATAGTTCTCATCCGATATATGTTCTTCTGTCAAGCTGTTATAAAATGCTGTCTTGGTCGGGAGTTGCTCTTCTTTCAACTTGTCAGGTCCATCAAAATAATCATAGCAGAATACACCCTTACGCAATAAAAGAGGTACTTGCTGTGCGGTGAACTGGGTGTTCAGGATAGCACACTTTTTTTGACTGTCATTTGCCATGTTACATACGAGTTTCTTGAGTGATGTTGAAACAAACTGAAAGGAGTCAATAAACCGGAGATTTCCCAAAGAAAATGAAATATATTTCTCCATGTTATTTGGAATACAGCTGATCCGACGTCCTTTCATTAGTCCTATTTCAGTCATAATATGATGGCTGTCATATCCTCTCAAATTGTGGAAGACCACTGGAATCACTTTCGAAAATTTGTAATTCAAATTACANNNNTTGTGAGCTGCACCTCGAAATTTCCCNGTCACATGACAATGATCTCTCACTTTGTCGTTCCCCAAACGTTCTCCACATATGTGACAATCCAGCTGCATACCGAAATCATGTTCTTCTTGCGCCGTCAANTTCATGGGCCTCACCTCCTTTTTCAAGCATGTGATGTGATATTCTTCTTCGTCAAGATGTTCCAAGCATGTCTTGATGACGTCACTGCTGTGGTAAACTATTGGCTTCTGGATCATCTTTCCTTCAGGACCTATAACAACGTAGCAGAATCCCGAAGGAATATGATGTGTAAGCTTCGAGGTATAAAAGTGATCTGAATTTGGAGCACAACCGTGGATGTTCACCGCATAAGACTTAAAATCAGCGTAAATGATATAGGGTGCTGGAAGACTCATGTGAAANTCATCAAACTTCAGCCACTTGTCTTCTTCTGTTGGCATCTCAATTCTCAGTGCTTTATGCTCGCCACAGTAATCCACGTGACGTACCAATCTGTCTTGTGATGAAAATCTGTGAAGGCACCTATAGCAATACCATGCTTTATGGTCATGTTTGGTGAGCTGATTCATGAGTCCACTGAAGTTCCAAATGAGACAGTAATTGCTAATGTTTTCGTCAGCAATGTACAGAAGATTTACATGAGCTAATTTTTCTTCGCTGCTGATGTGGATTGGGAACAGTTATTCTTCATCATATCCGAAGACGTTGACAGAAATTTCGTTCTGACTCTCAAATTTGGAAATTTGAGTCAGTGCGACGGGGTATACTATCCCTGTCATGTTAATGGTGTCCTCAAAAGGTAGATAATGGTTGAGTCGATGCGGGTTATTTCCATGGTCGACTGAATGAAACGCTGCCAGAATAGACCATAGGAAACATTTCTGGTCGATGTTTATCACATTAACAATTGCCTTTTTTCGAGAAAGTGTAGATGGAGTGGGCATGTATGACGACCCGAAGAGCGGTATATACTTGCATGCGCAGAGATCCAAATGCACTACTTTTTCCAACACCCAATTGCTTCCCAATCGCGTAAATTCAGCGCACTTGACGAGTATTTGGTTAAACTCTGACTTGATCTCGTTCTCGATGTTTGTAGCCTGGACAGCATAGATAACTTTGCTTCTGAAGTAGGCTTCTGTTCGTGTGGCGTTGTCATCTCCCAAATCCTTCACAAAAGCCACCCGAACAACTGTATAAAATTTCACGCCATGCCAATCACGCTATAGTGCAGTAATAATGTCGACTGTTTTAGAGGTTCTGCTGGACAGATATTTTTCTAAATCATCATGCTCTTCTTCACCATTTCCCTCGATATGATAAACGTTGAAGGATTTATTCAGCGCGGATTTATTAGGTTCTGATTGGTTTTCAATTCTTGGTGGTGACTGTGCGACTTGAAGTGGACTCGGCATAGCTTCCGATACTGGTGATTGCAGAACTCGAAGTTTCAGTGATATATTATCTTCATGTGGTTCAGTAGCTTGACGCTTCGCCCCATATTGGTGCTTAGCTTTAACATGTCGAGTAAGGTTGTCCCTTCGGGTGAACGTTTCAGTACATTCGGTACACTTATGCACACCTGGTAGCCCCGTCTGNTTTGAGCGCTGAGTTTTTGGCTTAGCCCCATGCTGAATTCTCTGATGGCGGTAAAGGTGATCTTGTCGACTGAAGGTTTTCTCACAGGTGATACATCTATTTTCCAATTTCTTATGTCCAATTTCCATTGCATGAGTCGTGTCCAGGGGAGTAGTTCCATGTATATTCTGATCGTCATCATGTGGGAGGGTTGTCTGGTCTGAGGCCGTTGTTTCCAGAAGAGTAGGTCCAGTACATTGCGGTTATCGTCATGTGAAGAGATCATCTGGTCTGAATCAGTCGTTTCCGAAAGAGGAATCCCAAGTATATTGCGGTCGTCATCGAGTGAAAAATCCATTTGGTTGAAAGCCAATGACATTTTCTGAAAATTGATAAATATGCATGTTCAGTTTATTTACTTGAATATCTAATAAACTATAAGCCAACCAGTTATATGTATTTTCATAGCCAGTTAAAAACGTTGAGAAAACGTTTGCAATAGTCAATATGGACTAGATAGTTGCTCTGTATATGTATCCAGTTATAATACTATGAAATAATTAAAGTATTATATATGTGATCCATGTGGGTATGCAATACAATGTACGTATTGTATTTTGTATAATTCAGGAATGGTAGTTGGGTTTATATGGTTATGCAATTTGTCAGGAAACTAAATATTCAACTTACCTCGTTTCTGGTATAATTTTCGCCGTGAAGAAATATTTGGTTTTCAAATATGGTTTGCTGTAATTAACACAGAACTAGCAGTAGACTGTAGCAGCAGTGTATGTGTCGTGTCGTTTGTCAAACAAAGACAGTCTGCGCACCTATTATATCCCCCTATGGCCAGGTATGCGCATGCGCAGTAGGTTATTTTGAGTGGGTAAGTCCATTATAAGTTATAGGAGAATATATTATATATTTAGCATAATTTAATGTGGGATATACTAAATTTAGAAGCAACCAGCAGTACAGCATGGAGGATATATATAGTNAAGTCTGCAAAAGAAAAGTCATAGGAGCAAATCAATGCTTCATTATCCCCCCTAGCTTAGAAGTATGCTAGAAACTTAGTATGCATTGTCCAAACAAAAAGAAGCATAGCATGAAGGACATATAGTTAAGTTTACAAAGGAATAGTTATAGGAACAAACCCCCCACTAGCACAGAAGTAGGAAACAGGCGCAATATGCATTTTACAGCCAGACAGAAGCATAGCACAAAGGATGTATCTGTTAAGTTTGCAAAGAAACGTCATAGGAGCAAACCAATGCTTCATTAATCCACTAGCATAGAAGTAGGTTACAAACCCAGTATGCGTTGTACAAACAGCCTGAAGCATAGCACAACCATACCTGAAAAGAGCTCTAATTATGATACCAGAAAAATATCGAAAAAAATTGATTATGACACCAGCAGATGGTCGTGACCTAAGGGCCTGGGGGAAAGAGGAAATCCAGGGGGGAGAGGTCCCCATACCGGCACTCTACTCAATTACTTTGATTTTTTTTTAACATTTTGTTGCTTCCATTTTACTGTTCCTCACTAGCATCATCATTCTGAAATTTCATCCTATTCTTTCTTTGCTGACATAACTAACAGGTTAAATTATTTGAACTTGAAGTGCGTTGTATTCCATACCGATAATGACGCATGTTGAAACGCCATTTTCTAAATTGTATGCATCCGATAGCCTCTTTACGACCTTCGCTGCTGAGAATGTGTCTTGACAAAACTGGCATTTTTTTTATTAATAAAACGAGTTTACATATGGACGGAACCAAATTTCGAACTGAAACTGTTTTTGGAATCTGATCACTATCCCACTTTAAGTTAATTTCTTTTTCTATAAACATTCTGTACCGAAAAATCCTAAATATCATTTACTGATTTTAGTGCTTCACCGCGTAATCCTGACTTCACTTTTTGAATTTCAGAAACTGGGGTAGCTAGACAAACTTGATCTACCGTTTTAAAAATTAAAATCAAATCATCGCTTTCCCCATTAAGAAATGGCACTAAACACTCATTGTGATTATCTGGTTGAATGAAGTTTTTTCCTCAGTTGCCATATTCTGAATCTGTTTGTGTTTGTGTCACACCAAAAAATGTTTAATAAACACTAAAACTCACCCAATAATTATTTGATTGAAGTACTCCCTTTGCAAAGTCCTATATATAGTGTAATGGATATCGTCAATATCGTAACGTTATCCGTTTACGTGTAATGTAGCCAGAGTCCCAAATGTTAAAAAAAAAATTCCTGAAAGCTGCAATTATAGAAAGCAAAGAATGAGTTACATACAATAAACAATTGACAAAATCTACCAGAATCGATCTTATTGGAGGCCTGTCCATGGTATTTCCTTTTAAATAAAATGCTGCCGATGTATGCAAGTAATTATAAAAAAAACTTCTCTGCATCTATTGCACTTTTCCAAGGGAGCCAGTTGTAGGGGTGTACTTTTTATTAGTGGTTATGTTCTGTACATTAAACTTTGTATATATAATAACAATAGTAGTATATGCCCTTTATAGTTGAACTACTTTATGTGTTCTATTTATTTACGTTTCGCTGGACGATCAGATTCAATAATTCGCAGGCCACACACACGTATCTACAACTCAGACTATTACGTCATGAATCGTGAGCTTTGTTCAGATAATACACTAACAGTTGCAACGTCAGCAACTCCAAACAATAACAGAGGTTAGGTAATTCAAATAGTAAAACCAAGGTTGCGTTTAAGTAATATATCAAAGTAAGTATTTTCAAACGACAATCCTCGTCCTTTAACATAAAGTTGGGAGGGCCACTCGAGAAAGAATAGGCTACTAACGCAACCATGTATTTTAGTTATTATCTTGAATCAACAATTACTCTCGATATAGCCACAAGCTGCCAGAAAAGCACAGTCAATAAATTGTGATAAAATGCATCATACGATAAAAGAATTCACCTATATCCTCATTTATGGAATCAGACCTCAATCCAAACTCAAATATTACTGATCTCAGAATAGAATAAATAAATGGTTAATTACCAATTTTCAAACTCACTATACCAGAATTCATCCGAGTCGAGGTCAGGACAGCGAACCAAAAAGGATATTCACACATTTGTTCATCAATAGATGAACTCGTTAGCTACACAGACTGGACAAGAAGAACCCCTTGACCTCTCCGACCTCTCAATATCTAGCCAAGGACATTTCGTCGAAGCTAAATACTTTACTAAACAAGTCAGCACACCGAGGCTCCAAAATGTGTACAGGCTGAATTCTTCAACTGGCTATAATGCTGATATCATGACTTAGAGGTTACCATGACTTTCATTGGCAGCTTGTAAAGCCTTTTAATAAATACTAAAGATACACTTGATTCAAGAACAATAAATATGATTTTCCAAAATACGGAATTATGAGACACAAATCAGCCGTCCTACAATCTATCACATAGCCATTGGTGGATTCTTAAAAGTAAAATCAATCCTATGCACTTGACAACGATGATACTGGATATTAAATTCAATACGTAGCTGGTCGTAAAAGCTTTTACATCAAGCACTTGTCCGCTATATCTCACTTTTAACGTCCATCCCGAAAAATGTTTACAATCATATAACCACACTTTTAACATCCCTCACGGAAGGCAAAACTGTATTTAATTTTGCCATTATTTTGAGTAGCAAATTAAATATTAGCACTAAATAAACAAAAAGTCACCAAATAGCTTACGAGACATCTAAATTTCAGAGACGTGTAATTCTTACTCATTGAGAATTAGTCATAAAATATAGCATTTGTTATCTTTTAAATAGTGGTGGGTCAAAGGTTCGTCTGTCGAACCGAACCGAACCCTTTTGGTAAGTTCGGTTCGGGTTCGCGAACTTTTGCGAACCCGGGTTCGAATTTTAAAATTTTACAAAGCAACTTTTTGTTAGTCGTGGGTCGAAGGTTCGTCTGTCGAACCGAACCGAACCCTTAGGGTTCGGTTCGGGTTCGAAAGTAGAACTTTTTGGTAAGTTCGGTTCGGATGCAAAAACCAGGGTTCGACCCATCCCTACTTTTAAACAAAATTTGACAGCATTGCTTGAAAATGAGCTGGAGCTCAAAGCGAAATTAATTTCAACAGACATTACTTATCTTTGGTAAGCTTTAATTTAACTTCAGGCACAGTTTATTTGTACTTCTTAGGTCTAGTGGAGACCTCATATGTGTTGCAACAACGGTTCAGAATAATTAAATAATGTCATGCAATCAATACGTAGCCGAATGTAAGATATTTTACATTTATCACATACAGCAAGTGGTAGATTCATGTTCATCGAACACTAATCTATATTCCCTGAAATGGAAAAAGTTCAAGTCTCCAAAACAAATGTTCATAAACGCTTAATTTCTTCCCAAACTATGTTAACAATTTGACACTCATGGTACTTTCAATTTCAGTTTACGTCAAAACAACGCTTTCATATGCTTAAATTTTTCAAAACACTCAAAACTGTAAACAGATGTTGTTCTGTTTTGTTTTATTTTTATTTCATGTAGAATTATAATACTTAGTACGAAAGTATAAATTTATCTCGCGTACGCGTTNNTTCGGGTCGTTGCCTCTTTACGATGTCTCTTTCGAATTCGGTAAGATAACCTTTTTAGTTTGTGGTGTGACGGATGTTAATTAACGAACAATGGAAGTTAACTAGTGAACAAAGCACTTTTAATACGTCGAATCAGTTAGCCATATGCGCCGGGAATGCGCCGAATAAACAGTTAATTTGCCGTGCTCATGTTAGCTCGGGAGCATTCACCGTGTATCGACGAACATTGGAATATGTTGCCAACACGCAATGAAAAAGCTAACTAAACAGTTACCGGAATTTGGCGAGTACACAGCTAATAGGCCAGCTGGCAATCTGAAGAAAGTAATGAACTGGGGGAGGCAGGAAAGTGGACAGGACGCTACATTGACAGAGGTCGAACGGAGATGTATTGATGAACAGAGATTGTGATATCATAGAGTTCTGCTTCTGACTGCAAACGGATAACAGCAAGATTGCTATGTGCCGTGTTTGAGTACGTATGATATGGTGTGACCGTACTGCGACGTGTATGGAGTGAGTAAAATCCGAGTGAAGTCTGATTGCCGCGTACGTTCTATGGCTTATGTGTGAAACAGCTAATACAGGGAGTTGGTGAGGGAAATGGTGTATAAGTTGGCCACCAGATGTCACTAGCTTACGGAGGGAGTCAGCGTTCATCGGAAGACGTGCATTATGCAGTGGAGGGAAGACCAGATTAGGACATCGCCTGACGCCATCTTGGTGAAATTGTGTTTTGATTAGATCACTGGAGGCCGTTCGAGATTGAATGAAGATATATGCTGCTGGTACCTACAAAATCAGAGAATGAAAAAGATGTGTGTGAAAGTGTGCAGTATCGGATTTAATTATGAACGTAATTTCTACCGTTGTGAGAAGTAACGGGGGAAGTTATATATATATATATTGTCAGCATTAAATAATAAATTCCGACTGTTTTTTGCAACCAATTCTTACAAGATTCAAAAGTTGGGTATGAATTTTGTAGGATTTGCA
>KZ877863.1:10144-25483 GCA_003456935.1 Machilis hrabei
GAGCACTCTAACCACTAGGCCAACCTGTCGGTATAAATACTTGATAAAGTACAGTAAGTTTGAAGATGGATGCAATCTCTTATAATCTCCTAACGAGTTTGGCAGATGTTTAGTGAAGGACAGTAGAGCATATTTAATAATATTTTGAAGTATCTAAATGTGAACTTAACATAATACATGCATATTAGAGTTCACACAATACTATAAACTTGAAACTCGGTGTTTTTTCTATCATAGCTGCCCAACTACTACAAATAATAAATGCTGTTCTATAAAGTAATAATATATCACTCGCTCAAAGAAACGTGTAATGTTCGCAGATAACTTATAAGGCTATTCTTTCAAACATATATATATGAATCAACACTCTACAAAATGTAGTTCCTTGTTAGATTTCATCCCATTTCTTTGAGACATTGATTACCACTTTTTTATTTTAAGAAAAACTCCTACTAACTTTTTGAGGATCTATCGCGAATATCCACCTATCAAAAAAGAGACATGAAATGAGATAATATCCAAGAAATCGAGTTTTTTATGTTACGGTGTGACGTGCACGTGCATCCACTTTAAGCACTAAAAGATTAAATCGCAAACTATCACCGAAAATAAAAAAGGAGTGGAATGAGGGAAGACACACGTTGAAAAGAAAATACGCGATATAAAGACGGTAATACGATGGGAAGGCTTTAAAAGGGAGGACTCATGGAGAAAAATCGGGCTCGTAGTTTGATTTTCATGGCGTCGGAACCGAAATAAGAAAGTCGTAAATCCTCCGACAGCCGTGGAGGTGACATGACAGGAAATATTATTCTCGTGAAATATTGAGGCCAGCCGAGCGACAGTGCAAGGTGTCGCTAAGGCGCGAAAGAAATATGAAATCACAGTGATTTGCAAAATTTTGACTCTTACATTGCAACTACATTACCAGACATGACATGTAATTAGTACAGAAAATATGAATGCAAATATTAGGAAACTGGCTTCAAGATAACAATTTCATTTAAATAATGTTGTGAGATATGCATCTGTGATTAGAGACAGAAATAAATACGATGGACTTCACTAGTAGTTGGTCACAGTCACGGGAAGTCAGGAGTGTTACATTTAAATAGTTTACTCATAATTTACCGTGTGTTTTGGGCAGATGTTAAAGTCAAACAATACAACACTACTTGACATTCAACATGTAAAACCTTTTTTTAGTAACATGGAAATTTACTGTACCTCCAAATTGTTTTAACATTATTAAAACTAACAAGCATGATGTTCTGATGTTTAGAAATGAATTAATAAGAAAGGCCAAGACACAAAATAAAATTATAAGAAAACGAAAGGGCAAATTCAAATCTGTTACAATAGTAGCCTACAGTACCAGCATCGATTCTGTCATATCCAAACGAAGCGTAGCGCGAAATTTCGTTTCGCTTAAAACGCAAATTTTCGTTCACTTACCAAGCTACGAAAAATTAAATTCGCTACGTCTTTAAGGCGAAGCCTGAAAGACGTAATGGCGAATTAAATTTTTCTTAGCTTGGTAAGTGAACGAAAATTTGCGTTTTAAGCGAAATGAAATTTCGCGCTACGCTTCGTTTGGATATGACAGAATCGATGCTGGTACTGTATGTCATTAGATTAATTTTTTTAATAAGTCCATTACAAGAAGTGGTATTTTATATGTTGAAGTATCAGTTTTTAATTAAGTACTGTAATCTTCATAATGGAAAGTCCAGCCTTAAATCAAACATAAAATATAATTAGGCTCAAACTAGTTTTGAATTAGGTAAAATGTAAAAATAATCTAAAGGTACTTTTAATGATACGCTGAAATATGTCTATTTACATTGACATGCTAAAGAGAAGACACACTCCTGTGATACGTGCAGACCTATCTGGTCTAGTGGCTAACGTACGTTGTTGAAGAAGAACAGAGGTTGTGAGTTCAGATCATGCATAGGGATGGATGTTTATGATTACCCACGTATCTTCATTAATATAAATACAGTAAGCACTGTTCTGCGTCGTTAAAATGACTCATCATGTGACGACACAATGTAAAACACCACACGTCATCATCAACACCCTGATAGTACCATAATAACAATCACTGCTACATGTTTATTATAATTAACAAATCTCTGGTAGTGTGTGATTTCTTAAACTATCCATTTGACTCCTGTGAAAAGAGGGAATCTCAGTATTATTGTTGTACCTGTGGAACTTATCAGTGTTTTAAGTCATTTCCAACATAGCTTCCTTATTATTTGTTAGAAAGTAAAATTTAATTAAATTCAGAGCTACATTGAATTATATAATGGTAATATGGTCGAATTTAAATTGGGCTTTTTGTTACTGGTTTACAAGTAAACGCATACAAATACATTTTAAAAAAGATCATCAAAGTGGCATCACGTTTCTTCGAGAAGCCATTCTGAATGCGACCAAACTAGGGGAGTGAGATTCACTTGTTAATTCTACGATAAAGCTAACAATGGTTGCCATCTAACTAGTCGCGTGAAAAGTTAATGGTGAAAACATTCAACCCTATTTCGGACGTGTCTAGTTTTGGAGATCTATTTACTCCATGAATAAAATATTGTTTTATTATTTAGAATATTGTAACGGACATTTAGGCCGTTACATGGAAATTTTACCTTGTTGCTTTTCTCTTTTAAAGTTCCTCCACAAAGGGTCGTTCTTGTTTTCTGTTCGAAGTCATTTTATCACAAAGGGTCATTTTTTGTTTTCCTGTTAGTATTTAATTCTTCATGGAAATAATTTTTTTTCTTTTGTTACATTTCTTCTATTTGTTTAGATTACTTTATGTATTGTGGTAGTTGTTACGTTTTATATGGCCGCGGTCTGTGTTTTGTGAATGTTGTGTCTTCGATTTAGATAAGTTGTTTCACCTGTGGGATATTGTATCAGCCGAGTGGGTTGCTTATTTACAAGGGAAGGTACGCCTTGTAGCAAACTAGTTGTCAGGGTTACCGCTTGTAGCGTTGCAATTTTTGCATTGGCGGTACGTTTTATAAGGAGTGCTCGAGGGTTGTGTTGTTACTTCGAAGCACGAAAAAAACATCCGATCCTTTGGTAAGTTCACGTTCTTTTAATTCTGTAACTAGGATATGTGGTGTTACCTTGAATTGCTATGACAGTGTTATACTGTTGATACCAGTTATTCATTTTTCTGGTCATTATACTGTTGATACCAGTTATTCATTCTTCTAGTCATTTTACGTGTTAATACCACGCGTTCCGTGATTTTGGTTTCTTTTGCAAAGTTATGCTATTTGATACACCGTTATTCAGAGTTTCGAATTTTGTCAAACTTTTTATGTATATCTTGGAAGGGATTGCGATGTCCGTTGGTAGTTTTGGGATGCTACTCTTGTCCTCACGTGTAATGAAGTGATAGTTGCCGGTGACGGTGTTCAGTGGAAATTTGTTGTGATATTAAATGCGACCATAAGGCATGTTGGTCAGTAGTACCAGTTAACTAGTGGATCGTGTAGTATTAAATGCGAACACAAAGCATGTTAGTCAGTAATACCAGTTCATTAATGATATTAGAGGTCTGTGACATGGGAATAGTATGGTGTTACGTACAGAGGTGAATGCCAGTGATCTTGTGGGGACGCGTTTATGCATAGTAGGGCCTAATGATAGTCTTGAGTGCAGTATGTCAGTATTTTTCTAAGCGTTGACCAGTAAATGTACGCCCGTAATTTTCCGAATTAAGTACGTAAAGTGTGGTGGGGTATTCTTATGGTTCTGCTTTTAACTGTGCTAATTATCTTGACATATCCTTGATTCTGGCATTAGTACTGCGATCAAGTGGAAGATTAGTACTGTTAATTTACGTAGTACGCGCGGACGTAAATTAGATTGAAGCTTTTCTGTTGCAGGCTTGAATGGTAGTTGGCTCAGTGTGTACAGTGGTAAATTATACATTGGTAGTGATTATCATTTCTAATGTATAAGGCCCTTGCTTTAATAATTGATTGTAACAAGATTTTAACGTTAATTGAGCCAGTATTGCATGTCACAGAAATAAACATAAATGGGCCATTATGTGATTGCTTATATGGACAAATTATTAAACAATTGGTTTCACCTTTTTAGTGGAGTAAGTATCCGGATGTATTGGGGCCGAAGTCTTTATGGCCTATCATCACGTCACGTCTCGATATATATTGGGACATCAATCATCTCGGCTAGCGGCGTTTGTTGTTGTTGAGGCATGTACGCTACGAGGACAGTTGCGACCAAGAAAACAGGTAGTCGCTAATTGGATCTGGCTCCTGAACCGAGCTGGTGATCCCATCATCTGTTTTAGTCTCACGCCGTGACCAGTACCTCAGTTGCAATTTGTGAGATGGACTTATTATGAAATTAAAGTGGCAGTTANTTTTGTGTTCTCCACATCATGAATGCCATATGGTGCAAGCCTAGCGCACCCGTAAAGTTTTGTGTGTGTGCAAATATCTGCTCAAAATAATAAAATCATACAGATGAACCTACTGACTTTTGTGTTACTCAGTGAAATTATCTTGCCCTACCATTTTCCCATTTGGTGATGCCCATAGTGGGTTTATGTTTTGATCAATGTACATACTGGTTAATAGTGTTTCTGAATTAGTAATTGGGGCGTTTGGATGTTCGCCGGTTTAACTAAAACATCCTGGCACCTATTGACATTTAAATATTTTTTTTTGTCTGTGTTTATCACTGGCTTGTGCGAAGCACGCTTGGTTTTTATCGACCCACGGCCTACGCGGGCTTAGGCTAGCCGAGGCCTTAGACAGCCAAGTCAGTCATAAACACTGGATAGACGTGGTTGTCCAGCTTCACAGACAACAACGGTTATTATTTTTTTTTCTATGCATTTTTTTTTAAGTCTGTCTAAGTTTATTTTCTGGTGGCAACACACCTGTTGCGTGCCGAGGGTGTGCCATTACAATGTGATATTTACAAAATTATATTTATTTGCTTAAAACTATTTTTATTTGTTTGTTTGTTAATTATATAAACAAAATGAAAGTTATAATCAATTTTATTAAAACTGTAAAATAAAGGATGTCATTAATAGCAGATACATTTCAAACATTTTCGGGGCTAACTGTCACATCCTCAGCGAAACATTTAGATTGGTAATGCTAAGGTTCAGTTACAATTTTTATTTATAAAGTTGGGTTTTATTACAACAAATTACTTATTGTATGCCACCATGCAACGTCCTAATAGAAGTAACGTAACTGAAACTGTATAATTATCTGCATATGAGGTAACACTCCGACAGAATGTTAATGTTGTAAATACTATTTTTTAAATATGTCATTATTATTTTTATTTAATTTATTCCTGGTACGTATGTGATAACAGTTTGGACAAATTATTCTCATCTTGGTAAAAGTAATATCTTCTCTTCCCTAGTTTCGAAAGTAAAAAAATATAGCAGCTCAACATTTATTTCCTACTTAAACCTTTTATGTAGAATATTTAAATTTTTTTATGCTAGCAAGTTAGGTGAACGTAATTAATTTAGTGTAGAATTTTAAACTTTGAAATGACTTAATGGACCAAACATTTTATCTAATGCTACCTTGGTGAGAATCAGATTGTGTTATGAATTTATAGGTTTAATTTCTACTTATTGAATTGCTGTACGTTTGTATTTTTAAAACAAATGAAAAAATGAATTCGTGCTTTAAAAAAATGTGAGGGTACAGACTAAGATACTGGTGTTATAAACACATGTCAGAGGATGAAATTACATCATAATCGAAACACAGTCCTATAATTATAAACCTAACTTGTTTCACAATATTATTATTCATATATATGATTAAATTCTACCAGTTACGTACAACTGATCAGTATACTTTGAACTCTTCAGTTCTGTTGATTTAATTTTGGTGGAGGTATAACACAGAACTCAGCTTTTTTTTAAGTGATGCTGATTATTTTACTACAATAATTCAAGTTATGTGCAGAAACAATTTACTCACGAACGGTGGGAACCCCATTATTTTTACTACTAATTTTCATTGGAACAGAACAGAACTAGTTTAAATTTATATCCATGCTACAATTACCAGAATTACAAATTATAGATTTTAAACTCAGAATTTAAGAAATAAGTACGTGCTGAAATTAATTGAATATTAACCTCTTCGAAAGCAGAAATAACTATATTTGTTTTCAATGAGAAAATGTCGTTCCATTAACAAGTATTTTGTTAAGACAACAAAAAACTATTTCTGCAACAATTGGAAATTATACTTGTTATTTGAAACACTCAAATTTAAAAAGAAAACAAATACATTAGATCAGTGTAACAATAACGGCAGACTGATTTCTGGAAAACAAACTAAACATAAACGTAAATCACCTTGTCGTATAAAGGTTTCATGCAGATTTAACTACTTTCATTAAAGAAGGACAATATCTAGATATGTTGAGTTGGTGATTTAATTATTGTATTAATTTAATCATACACTCCTATAGTAACTGTAAGCAAGTAATTATTTTAACCTTTAACTTTACAACATTTGAATAAAAATAGAAGGTTCTTAATTGAACGTGTAACAATCGAGGCCATAAGCTCACAATTCAGTTTCTAGTCACGAAAATTTATTTATAAGGCTTGGCGTTTTTGACCGAAAAGACCGATAGATAATGTTAGGAACATTTTAGGTTAGTGTTTTGGTGCTATAGACTTGTATTTGATAAACTAATCGACTGCCCACCTTAAATGGAAAATGATTTAACCTTTAAACCTCTCAAGTATTACTCTATCGTACTCGGAGTTATGTTTCGCCAAGAGGCTTCCAAAGTTAGTACCAAATATTGTATATGTTCTATTTTTACAAAGTGTATTTATTTTCAAGTTTTAAGTTTTAATGCATTTTTATAATGTGTTAGTAGTTCGTGACCAAACTTTCATTAAATGTTGGTGATAGTTCTGTAATTATAAACGGCTATTATCATACCATTTAAGCAGCCTAAATTTCATCTTAAATAACTGAAGATTTAATTTCACACATTAAAAAAAAATATGAGTTTTAGGTTATTACACATAAAATGTCGTGTAACGTGTAGTAATAAATAAATGATTCTATACTACCTAACAAGTGGTGAAAACAAAATTTATTTAAAAGGATGTTTCAGCTACAGTTTTAGTTTTTGAAGAAAGTATGAAGAAACGTATGAAAAAATTGCTCACCTTTGGCCCAAACCTCGAATAAGACCTCATTACTTACAATCAAAGAGTGTATGCACAACCAGGTGTAATAGTTCTAATGACGCATTAAATATAATATATACAACATTTTCTATGCCTTTTTTAAACTTAGTTCCTCGTAGACATTCTTGATTCAGTTGACTCTTATTTTCTATGATCTAGTTGAGAAGTGTCTAGGTATATACCCATGTCAATACGATACGTATGTGGTTAAGTCAAAAGTTAGAGTAAAATATTGTTATGTAATATGTAAATAATTAGGGAAAAGAGAAAAGTTATTAATATAACATAATGACAACCATTTTAAGGTAAAGTTTGATTTATATGTATTTCTTCAATACTATCAAACTATTGTCCGGATATTTCGAACATACGTGACACTAATACAAGTGATTAAAGAAGCATAACATGTTAATACTTGTTTTTACTTTAGAGATATTTAGAGAAATCCTAAAAAAATCTAAATTAATATAAATCAATTATGAATTTACTTTTAGAAAAGGGTAAAGAATAAGATAAAGTATAAATTAAATAAATAAATGTAAATATAAGTATAACTGTAAACAAACAAAACAAAGTACTGAAACATCACATNCCTTAAAAAAATTTGACGAAAGTGTGAATTTTCATTTCACGATTATCTATTCCATGTGAAATATTCGGTAAATGGATATGGAAAGGAAAAGCGACAAAAAAGGGATAAAAAAACGTGCGTGTAGGAAGAATAAGTGTTTGCTTATTTCTGAGTTTCTTTACAAGTACAATATTTGAATGTGTGCGCATAACTTAGATAAAATATTTATTAATGCAATATCAAATACACATAAAAATGTTCGTAGAAGGAGTAAAGATTTTAAAATTATGTTTAAAATATTTAAGTTCTTTTAAAAATTAAAGACTCAGATTTAAATGAACATTCGTTAGCTGAATCACTTCCAGAATACATGTATATGTCGGCCCCGTAGCCTAGTGGTTAGTCCCGTGGCATTGCACGCCGGAGGTCCCAGGTTCGATTCCTGGCTAGGGCATGGGTGTCTTGCTTGTTCTGTCCTAAGTGTGTGCACTTGTGTTGGCATACGTCCGATTACTCACTTGTGTTGTCTTAAATGTGTGCACGTAATGACGGAATAAAAAGTGGCCACAAATGTTAGGTAATAAAGCACCAGAAGTAATGCCATACGGCGGTTCCCGGTGCATAACCCTAACAAAAAAAAAGAATACATGTATATAATAATACTAATTAATATGGAGATATAAATAGAAAAAGTAAAAGAATGCCAAATAAGATAATTAACAAATTTCACCTAAAATGATGGAGAAATATGTCGCTAATTAAATTTAATAAACATTATTACGTTGGTCTTTGTGGTATGGGTATTTTTATGAAACAATTAATGATTCTGTTTATTATTTCTGAACAAAGACTGCTTCCTTATTTTTTAAATCTATCACACTGAAATAAAGTTATTACTTTTTAGGGCTAATGTGACGGAAATTGGTATGAGTCAGGGCACTATAACACATGCGCTGTATAGAGCCTACATATAAACAGTTTTAACCAGCCTTATCAACGACTCTACTTTTTTATGGAATTTATCTGGTTTACGAAGAGTGTTCAGCAAGTGCTTTAATATGTTGTAATATATATAGCATGTTTCAGTTACTCGTGATGTAGAGCAATATATAGTGAGCTTGTTTCACATTCAAAGACCGTAACTTCGTTTCCAGTAAAAGCCATCTGTTTAAAGACACATTTTTTCCAATGAATATCACTCTTTTAATAGCAGCCAGGTATGCTGTGCTCGTAATGCGTTTTCTAGGCTTCAATGTAAGGTAAAACTGTGTACGCACACGTTTATATATTTTAACTAATATCATAATGAAATTCATGATGTAGGTGACACATATTACCTGAAAATAATATATTTTAGGTATTTAGGATTAAAACATGAAAATAATACCATAAAAATTGGGACATTAGATTTACTTAACATGGAAACACACACATGTATCACGGTACTGACAATTCAGTTATTATTCTGATGAAAACAGTTATAAAGCACTTAAGTAGTAATTGATTCCTACGATTACATTACTGTTTTCCTAGTATATTTAGCTTTTGCCTACCAAATTTTACTAGTTTTTATTTAGGCAATTACATTTAATGGCTTCCACATTATTTGTCATTGTAATTTTGTGGAACTTACAGTAATACTTAAAAGAGTAAGTTAAAAACTAAAAACCTTTGCAAATATCAGCACCTACATATTTTTCTTTCATTTACAAGTTACGTAAATCAGTTTGTCATCTACTGGGTTTGTAAAGTAAAAATAAAATAATTCTAGGCCTAATAGTGTTTCAGCAAGGTATTCTATGTAGTTTTTCTAGTATAATATATGCACAGCAATCACAATACAGTTGATCAACGTATCACCAGTCATCTAATATCTCTCTCTCTGTCTGTACATGTATATATGGGTTTTACGGCACTTTGCAGTGCATACTGTTGGCACCTGTCTAGAATCATATTGTGATATAAATTATTGAAAGTATGGGTAATTATATCCACAGGAAAAAAATATGTTTAAGTATGTTCCTAGCAGTATTGGTAGGTATACTTACAAAATGTTGTTTCTCTAAGTTATAAATTATAAAATGTACACATAAATATAACATTTACACTTAACAAAATATATCAAAACATAAATGAAATGTTTTCTAATAATGTAATATTAATTAGATGTGATAATCAAATGGCAATATTAATTACAAAGGTTGAAAAAGGGAATAGCAAACAGGGAATTTTCATTTCTCCCAAAAGTATTTAATTTAATGTGATTAACTAATTAATTATTAAAAATCAAGATTATCACAATTATTATTAAGATTTGTTATTCTATATATTTAAGTTGTGAAATTTATCTTGTGTCGAGTGTGAATTACAAATACATTATTTTACATATTCAATGTTAGTACCACACTTCATCCTAGTTTTACTGAGGTTGAATGTAAAATGCATGCCTACATGTTTTCAATTTACCAAAAGTTTACGTGGAGGTCACATCCATCCGTCCGTTTCTCGTTCTGTCTCAGTCCATAATTCACAGACTAATTTATTCAAATTACCTTGAAAAAAACTNTTCAGTATGACTTTTGCTAAACGTTCTCCGAAATTGTACCATTAAAAACATGTGGCTAACATTACACACACCTTATTCAAACTGACCAGTGTGAATCAAACATTGCTTAGCTCTTGAACCCCTTTACCGATTTTCTTCAAACTTCGTATGCATGTTCCGTAGAANAGCTTAGGTAAACATATAGTTGTTAAACTATTCCCCTTATTTGTATGTACTATCTACTAATCAAAGCATATTTTAGACAAAGTTGTATAATGCAAGAACCCTTTGACCGATTGACATCAATGGTCGTGTGAATGACCCTAAACGTAGGTATCAGAAATAGCAGTCAATTTTTGACGTTCTATTTTAAAAATATTGACTTTTTTGGACAAATTTAGTATAGTCTAACGACCCATTTACTGATTTGTACTAAACTTAATTTGAGTGTTCCCTACCACAACGAATGTTAAAAGGTCATGCTCTTCAAACTTGAAATAGAAAACGTTGTCACTGCGAGAAACACAACCAACCTAAAGACTTGGGATTGTTTTTTATACCGATTCATAGTATACTACACAAACGTTTTAATATAATTATTCATTATATATTTTGTATCAAAGTAGACTTCGATTTACGACACATACTCCACTTTACATTGATAAAAAGAGGATGGTTTGCTTCACTACTTAAAGTGAAATGAAAATTATGGATATAGCATCTCAAGATATAAGATTTAAGTATACGACCACCTAAATTACATAATGAATGCACGTAGTTTTTATTGTTGTTAGGTATTGATACATACTACTTCTATATGAAATACTGCATTTTAATAGACAATAATCCATGTGACTTAAAACTTGCTTTAAGGTACATATTTTTATTTTGCTATCTACATGTACTGTATGTATTTTTTTTATTTTGCATTGTGACATAGCTTCTTACGTCGTCTANGTTCTGTCATACATCTTTAAATGTGTAGTTAGTCGTACCAATTTTTGCATGTTATTGGTTTAATTTCCACATAAATTATGTATTTTAGTGAATTTTTATTCAACTCAATTGCCAAAGTAATACGTTGTATCGTAAAACAATACATTTTTATACCTTATTGTTATTCTTGGCTATAATTTTTGTTACTTTGAATTGTTTGCTAATACTGTACTGTCATTATTTTATTGAGATAACATATAATAAATGCAAGGCAAAATATACTGCGGATTATTTATGATTCGTTTGAATGCGAATTATACAATTCTGTTTGTAACTCCAGTAAATTGTTCCATCGTGACTGTTAAAAAAACGAAGTATCCTAATCAACAATTTGAGTCGGTTTAACATTATATAGGTCATTCATGGAAAAAGAGATTTAAAAAGAGATTTTTTATGATAATATTGAGACTATCATTATCTACTCTTATTTTGAAATAGGTCCTCTTTTAAAAGGTGTAGTGTTTCAGTTTAATAAACTTTTCCACTAGTTTTATTTTATTTTATTTTAGTGTGGTAAAATATATTGTAAAACATTTTGTGAAATAAGTTTTTAACAACGTTTTTCACTGAACTTACCTTGTGGCTGTCTGAACTTGTTGCAATTCAAAAGGGGACTTTCCTATAAAGAGAGAACCAATGTGATGGAGCACTGAGTCAGAACGTGATTGAGCTCAGAAGCCATCTATAGAATGGTAATGTACAAATCACACAACTACCATGTGGAATAGAAGCAGCAGGAGAAAAATCAGAACAAGGTAGACCAGATGATGAAGTACTGCATTTATATTATAGCATTGCCAAAGTATAGCAATGTATACCAAAGTATAGTAATGTGTTGTACTTTTACGGAAATAATTAAAATTTGGTATGTTTATAATTGTATCTACATTCATTTTGAAAAACAGCAGTATTCCTATCTGGTGTAGTGGATACAAATAACAGTGACTGCTCTGCACTTAACTCGATCTAAAATATAGATCAACCCTCATTTTCACATTTTAATAACACATACACCCACAAAAAAATAGAGCTTGTAAGTTAAGTCATGAAGACATTAATACAGTTACTAAATTAAATTCTGTATTATATTATTCTAAGCATAAAATGTTCAATTCAAATAAAATTGAAATACAAAAACATAGTATAATTTCCTAATTGTACAAAGTTGGACAAATTATATATACTTTTATATATTATTTTATTAAGGCCTTCAATCATGACTTTGTGTTTAAAACTACTACGCATTATTTCTGTTTTATTTGTATTTTTTAAATATTTTTTTAATGAGAGTTATCATTTACGTGCAAAACGTGTTATGAAGCATATTTGTGTAGGGACAAAATCGACTAGTAGTCAGAATTAAAAGAAACATTTTAGGTTTTCTTACTCTAATTATATGCGGAGGAAAAGGGTTGATGGATTAATCATTTTGTGGGTTAAATTTATTGATTGTAATATACTTTGGATATGCGCTACTCTAGCACTAAAAGTTAAAACCATTTTTGCACTGTAATACTCGTATAGAAGTATACAAGTAACAGCTAACATATATATTAATCAGCAATATGTCGCATGCATTAAAAGGTTCATTTTCAAAGGCTATATAGTATACGAGCAATTTTGCACCACCTACGGTGGCTTCAATTATTCGAAAGACAGTGCACACGGTGAAAGACAGTGCGCACGGTTTCCATAGCAACGAAAATAAAAAAATGGCGTAAATGTGAAAATGGAAGTAGTGAATCATATGTTTTGGGCCAAAATAAACATGTTTTGCAATACGGCTTTTTCCCGCACAACGCACCGTTTGGAAGATATTGTGATGTCACGTGACAACAAACAAAAAAGTGCAGATTTTCGATTTTTTTCTGTAGGTTTCATATGAAGCTGAACAACTTTGTATTTAATATTTTTCTCTAGCTCTTCTGCATCATGGCTAGAATTAGTGTCAGTCAGTGCGCACGGTTTCCATAGCAACGAAAACTCAAAATGGCGGAAATTTTAAAATTGAAGTAGTGAATCATATGTTGTGGGCTAAAATCATTTTTTATTTTGGAATATGACTTTTTCCCGCACAACGCACCGTTTAAAAGATATTGTAATGATTTTTTTTTCTGTAGGTTTTATTCCAAGATGAACAACTTGTGTTTGAACAATAAAGAGGTAGGACAGATGTGTTTTCAGAAACGGTAATAGCGTAGTTAAATATATTTAAATGTATTTTTTGTCACTTATGAGGCGTAAATGTGGTAATTGATAAATACTTACAAGGTTTGCAGTATGCATGAATATTTTAAAACTGAACGAAACAGAAAATTTAATAGACTATCTCATTACGAGTTAAAATAGATGATTGAAATTATAATTTACAAATAATTATTTGTGATTTTTAAAATACAACTATATTGACAGTATGTAATCTATGGTGGTACAAGGAGAAAGCTGTTTATGTTTAATATTACACTCTGTCTATACGTTGGCTACTATTTAAGTCTATAAATTAACTTAAAAAATAGTCGATCTTCTTTGAGCGTTTGTCGTCAAAGCAACTAATTTGATTTTATACGGTTGTTACAAAAAACTAAATTATAATCGATAACAGGGACATATGAACGACAGTTCAGATGTTAGGCCACTTAACACAGTTCTGGACTGTAATGTCATTAACAGATATGTTGGTTTAGCCTCCGAGTAAAACAACTGTTTCACCGATATATTACAAAATGACTGATACTTACAAAGCTTAACAAAGGTGGAAAAAGCAAGTGTACGANTTCAACAAAGCATTGAGTTGCAAAAACGACTTAATTCNCAACTAAGGCATAAAATGTTTTTGCCATGGCTTTCTCTTGCGTTTGACACCCAAAGCATTTTCTTTAACTTGCAAAATATTTGTGGTAACTTGAAAACAACTTTTAATACTGTACGATTAAAGCAAAAACGGGTACACAGTTTGTGTCTAAGCCAATTAAAACAAAGTTTCACTAGAAATTCCTGAGTTTGTGTTTCTATGAGTGTATGTTAAGTTAATATAAATTTCAAGTCAAACACATATACAACTAAATATACCTCCAATAATGAAATGAATATTGACAAAGAAATCAGGAACGAGTGTTAGTTTATATTAAAAGTTGGTGTTGGAGAAAAGGGTAAAATATACATGATCTGAATTAAACCGAACACACTATAAAACGGACTTTTCCCGGCGCTAATAGCCCATGTGTGCTGTGCGCCGTAAAACCCTATATCATCATCATCATCATCAAAACGGACTTTCTATTTAAGGAGGTTTTAAAGCGAACAATACAATAATTATACTTTACTTCTCTTAAACTTCATAGAGTCGGTTGTGATTAATTTTGGCTGTTCATAATCTGTGATTTCTGTTACAAGCCCGACTTCTTCGGCGCGAGTCAATTGCCAGATTTCCGTATACTGTATTTATCATTTTAGAACCACGTGTAATCCCGTGGCATTGCTTTTTCCCTACTAAAATTTATCTGGTTGTTCTTACTAAAGAAATGAATGGAAGATAAATATTATTTAATTTGGAAGATACATAATTCCTCCTTAATTTATACAAGGTGCGTCCGAAAAGTTCGGTGAATAGTNACATATTTTAAAAACCGTTCTGGTTAGGATGGTGCGCCCACGCATACACACTGAGAGATATGTAAACGAACACCACCTATCGTCGAAATCACTGAAGTTAAGCAGAACTGTACGCTGCGACAAATCTGATGCAATCAGTGTAGGAACTCGCGTCATTGCGAAATGGAGCAACGCGTGAACATAAAGTACGTTTTGCTTCAAATTAGGGAAAACGGCGACGGAGACCCATGAAATGTTAGTGCAAGTGTACGGTGTTGAAGCAGTGACTAAAAAGTGTGTTTATGAGTGGGTTAAACGCTTTAGAGACGGAAAGGAAGGAGTTGAGGTGGCTGTTCTTGAACACCCTCCATATTCTCCAGATCTGTC
>KZ877867.1:2456-14698 GCA_003456935.1 Machilis hrabei
ATTTAAATGGAAAGGGGGATCGTGTGATACATCATGTGAAAGGTCTAATCAAGACGAGTAAATCAAAATAAAAAATATTCGCTACAACGCTCATTTTCAAAATGGCCACCGGTCAAAGTTGAAAATTGAATTTAAAACAAACCTTTATTATTCAGGTTTAAGAAGTTGCAGAGAGTAAAGTGCATTATGTGCTCAATATGGGCACAATGAATGTGCAGGGGCTGATAATGACATCTATATGTGTGACAGAAGGTTAAGTAACGTACAAAATTACAAGTTTTTTCTATGGTTTAATTTTTCTTATTGACATCTATATGATTCAGATATTGAAAAATAAATATTTTTTAACTCTAATGATGTTTGTGTATGTATTAAAAGGTAGCTGATAAATGTCAGTTTTGGTCATATTTTTTTCTACTTTACCCTTTTTGACGGCTCATATAATCATATTTTTACAGTTAGCCCATATTTGGACATCATTTCACAAACATTTATTTCGTTGAGTTTCAGAAAAATGTGAATAGACGGGAAAAAAACTACAATTTTTTTTATGGCTTTACTTAAATATAATACACAGCAGACATAACTGAGATTCTATTGCAGGAAATGCTTTTCTTAACCTCAGTTAAAACTCAAGATATTTGATTTTAAAAAATGGTAGCCCATATTTGCACCTTTTCCTCTAGCAACCCAAAATATAACAAAAATCATGACGTTTTCCAATGTGAGCTTTTCGTCGTCGATGAAGTGCCGTGAGGTCAGGAAGTTTTTGATGTAAAGAAACAAAAAATAGTCTGAATAACTTGAATAATGTATGTGTTTAATCAAGTGCTCGCATTTAAATACGATATACCTATGTGTATATTTAATATTCTACGCTGTTCATATCCTGGACAGATTTTAATATTTGTGTGTGTATTTTCCGCATCAAAAATACAGATAACATTGTTTTTTACGTCCCGTCGACACACAATGGGTCATTAGGGACGTTGGAACAATGTTTATTGTGATCGATAAAGGTGAACTTAATTCTATGAACAACACACACATATAAGACAGCACAAACATCCATGCATTATGCGCGATTCGAACCCGCGACCTCCCGTTCCATATCCCAAGCGCACTGTGCTAACCACTATCCCAAGTAGGTCGGCCGAAAATACAGTGGGTTGTGCGTGTGTGAAATTTGCACACAGTAGACAATGGTTTGTGGACAGATCAATGAGCGGGGGCCTAAATTCAAACCCAAAACATGTCATTATTATTATTAACGTTTCCGCTAAACATTTAAAAACGTGTATGGTTTGCAACAATTTTTGAAACAGTTGTCATTCGCACATGTTTAGGGCCCAAATCCTATCATTTATGATAGTTCAGTCACTGTTACAGAAAAGTGTTAACCTTTTTATTGTCTCTTAGGGTTCCATGTGAGCAACGGGTTAACTGAACTATTAAGATGCAAATATTGGTGTAATAATATAGCAGCTTTGTCAAACATGTTGTTTGTTGACACGACAAAAGTTAAATTTTCAGAAATAAAATCTTACACTAACCATGTTTTGAACCGATGACCGCTGGTGACACATGAGCTGGTGAATGGGTACCCCTTTGAGGTAATATTTTTACAGAAAAATTTGAGCATCTTTCAATTAAACAGTTGACGTGCTTGATAACTGGACGTGTTCCAACAGCTGTCTATTACATGAGTGGTCCGTCTATCGTTTATGTGGGCAAATTCTACGTTTCCGATGATTTTTTTTTTTATAAAAACAATGTATATATTTACTCCTACACAAAGAAAGTCACACGGTGTGTTGTGCGTCATTTTTCACACATATTTACCTGGCTCTTTCAAAATGTCAGTTACATTATTATCAGTAAGCCAGTCTCTTAAAATTATTTTGTATACAGTATATTAAAAAGTTAATCATATGCTTTAGTATGCACTAAATTCTCGCAAATTTCAACGATGAAAAACCAATGTTATTAACTACCACGTGCACAGAATTTTAGTATCTACGTACTGTACAGGTTTTGGTGTTTATCTTGTTACATTTTCAACCCCTCCCCCCCAAAAAAATTATTGTAAAAAAGTGGTAATAAGATTATCAAACTTAGTCAGCTAATTGGAAGTATACGTGATTTCGCTAATCGTTTATTTCAGTAATTATATAAAAGTTCTCAGTAAATCCCCTTTTCCGTTAAATTCCCACTTATTTCTCCTCAAGTACAGTACCAGCATCGATTCTGTCATATCCAAACGAAGCGTAGCGCGAAATTTCGTTTCGCTTAAAACGCAAATTTTCGTTCACTTACCAAGCTACGAAAAATTAAATTCGCTACGTCTTTCAGGCGAAGCCTGAAAGACGTAATAGCGAATTTCATTTTTCGTAGCTTGGTAAGTGAACGAAAATTTGCGTTTTAAGCGAAACGAAATTTCGCGCTACGCTTCGTTTGGATATGACAGAATCGATTATGGTACTGTACCTACTCATTTAATGAAGCTATGTCAGAGGAAGGTCATAATTGCTTTAGAAGAGACATTAATTACTCTCTTATTCTTAGTAGCAGAAAGGACCGCAGTACAATCAATCAAAATATAAGTGGTAAATGTACTGTATTATGTCAAATAAACAGTGTTGAATTTACATTTTCACGATAAACTGCCAATTTATTTTAGGTGTAAATTGTGTGGACTTGATCGCTATTTTTAAATGGTAGTGCGTGACAATTACAACATTTCATTAAACGTTCCTGTCAAAACGTTACGTACATAGAACACTGAAAATGAATAGTTAAATACTCTTATTAAACACGATTTGGAGCTGCTCCATTATATTCATTGCCAAACGTAATTAATACTGATCGTTGTGAATAACTCGTCCAGTGTTGACGCAACATCACACATTACATAATCATCAACAAGAGGTGGCGTATTTCAATAAACCCAGAGCTAGTTTTAATTTGACTTATTATAACATTCACATTTCTTACCGAACTTTCATCCTCTTATGATATAGTTGAACTAAAGTATTAGATAGTAGATACTGAGCGAGTCTATTTTGAGTAATTTATCGAATAATTCAACTTCATTATTCAATTGTTTTACTTAAGAAATCACGTCAATCACCCATGCATCACTACTTCTTTACACCTTCTCTCACATTGTTGTGAAGACTCTATCTAACCTTTGTCTGTTTTAATTTTTTTTTCACGGTTACTGCGAACAAAAATTTTGCAAGTGATCAAATAAAAACTGTATTTAAATTGTACAACCATGTCTATAAAAAATTGCAAAACTTTAACATCTGATTCGCAATAACAACAAACTGGTATGCAGCAGTTTATAAGGTGCATTGTGTTAAATGTACAAGCTTCTACACGCTCAACAAATTAATGTACGAACACTATTATTGTTTGAAGTAGAGAGGTTGAAAAATCTGCCATTGCACTCCACACAATTGAAGAAGGCGGGGACAGTGTGTCTCGGGGTGTTTGCTCCATAATGACAGCCGACCACGGTGGAGTAGTTGACTTTTCAGTAAACTCTCTCACCATAAGGCATGGGTTTGATTCCCACACATGGCTTGGTGTTGTGAATGTCTTTCATGTCAGTGTTCGTTATTGTAAGTTCATCTTCAATAATTAAGAGGCAACTCAGCTGTCGTAAAATTATCCATCTGGTGTCGACAAGATGCAAAACCGTCATCTATATTAAGAAAAAGTACCTTTTTTATTAACAGCTCAAAATTTAATAGAAACCAAAATGCAGTGACATTCCCTAAAACAGGCCCAGCCATATTCATCAAATGTTTTCTTGGCTTTCTACCCGTCTTTCATTTCTTTTTTCCTTATTGTGAGAGACAGTGCCCGTTATCTTTCTCTACGCCAGTGAGCAAAGTCAAAGGTTTTAATTTTGTGCTTACCGTATTTAAGCGTGCTCAGCGTTCATGTTTTGTCCAGCTCAAGCGTTATTAAATCAGGGTGTCCACAATACACGAGACATCGGTTGACGATGATTCGTGATATGCGCCTCTACCCAAAGAACAGGATGCTTGGCAATCACGTATGACCAGTGACGTAATGAGTACATCATAATGTCAGTCAGTTGCCTCCAACAGCGCTGACCATCGTGAATGATATTTATATTTCCTAAACATGCATCTTTACAATTATGTAACAAATTATTAGAGTAAATTATTGTTCATTTTTGAAACTTTAAAATTAACATGGTGATACTCCAACTCATTTTAATCATGTCACACAAAACACCAACGAAATTTTTATTTCCTGTTGTCAACAACACCTGCCCTTCTTGCAAAAGCTCCATCTCTCATTTAAACATCTTAACAATAAGTCTATCGTATACGTTAACAAGAACAAGTCTTTTTTGCGTAAACAAAAATAACATTGGTTAAAGGAAAGCGTGACACTCTACTGAACGTATAACTGGAGAATTGAACAGTGGGGAAATAAAATCATCTTTTTTTTCTGAAATTGGTATTCCTAGTTTTCAACGTATACCATTTACTGGGTGGTCAAGAACGGTAATTTTTACTGTCCTCCAACATACATTTTATACTTATCACCATGCCTGTTCTTTTTGGATGTTCACATACCCCAACTGAACGTAGATAAGTAATCTACAGTGCCAAATAAGTAGGGTAAGTGGGGAAATATGGGCGTAGTTATGAGGTTCTTATCTACAGTTTGATATATTTAATAAACTCTTGCACAATGTATTTCAAATTATGAAATGCAATTTTATTAATACTCACACTAAGTCATTTTAATGTTACTGATGGATGTTGGGTGTGGTCCTGAACTGCGGTAGATCGTAACCGGGCTGTGGGCTGTTGACTGTGGAGCTTGTGTTCGAAAGCCCGCATGCACCGTCCGCAAGCACAAAAGCCTCTTCTGGAATGGCTGATCTATTGCACAGGAGCTTTAAATCCTTCACAAGCATTTCCCACGGTTGCAGATTTGTTCCAAGTAGTGTTCAAGATATCTCCGTAGATGAATTTCATAGAAAAGCTCTGTGCTCAGTGAATATCCTCATTTAATTTATCAGGGGTCTTGCTTAGTAAAAAATAAAATGGAATTGTATATTTAAAGGTAATTATAAAACATACTTTTAGAATATCAGTTGTACAAGAACTTTTAGCATTATATGGGTTAGGTCTTAATCTCGCCACATAAAATACAGAAGTATATCCGTCATCTTAGACCATTTGTGAATAGGTGTGGGTCCCTCTTTTTCTATTGTTCTGTGGTCCTTGTAAACGATCGTTAAATATATAACTTTGTCTGTGTTTAACATAAAGGTAGAAGAAGAAGACGACGAGCTCTTGATGGATTGGTCAGTTCAGGTTTTAAAATATGCACTCTTTTGTCAAAGAGAAAGGAAAAGAAGCAATCTGGCACTGTGCCATATCAGAACCAATTCAAGTAAAAGAGCTTGCCATAACAAAAACCACAAGATGTCCCTAACAAAGGAAAAGTTGGTGATATTTGTGGTCATGCTTTCAGAGAAATGAACTTGGAGATCTGAAACAAAAATGTTTTCAATTTGGTCTTATAAAAGATCGTGAAAATAACATAGTTTGATAGTTGAGTTATAAAAGTTTTTGTAAAAGTTTTATCGCAGATAAGTTAAAAAGGAATCAATTTTTTATTATTTTAATAATTTAATGGGGTTATTACAAATATTATAGAGAGTGTTAGCAAATTGACGTCCAATAACGTCATAACTCAATCTAAGTCGTAATGTGAAGTAACTACAGAATTTTTTTTTAAATCACATATCCAAAATATGACCTAAATAGGCGTATACTACCAGTAGTACCAAAGCAAGTACAATTCTCGAGGTCAATTTACGCGAAAAAGAAATATGGGATGCAAAAATGTCACAGTACATTTTCGAATTAGGTTTCAACGTGGAATCAATCGACTGCCGAAATTCGTGGATACGATTTTTTGGTCATACTATACAAATAGATACACCAATAATTAAAAACAATACTAATATTATACACTGTATAACCGTAATGTCAGATTCTCCCTGCATTAGATTTTCAAGATACGTCAACGTATTCATGTTTTTACCAATAATCAATGGCTTTAGTGGCTATGCCTTTGTCAAATTCATGCGTATTCAAATTAACTACGTGATCGTTCATGCCACTTAGAATTAAAGGTTCCAATAATTTAATACATATAAAGTACAGTACCACGCAATGAATACGCTGAACAGACATTGGAAAGTAACAATGTTCGTTTTTGCTACTAATTATCTTAAAGCCAATGTACAATATGTATATGATGAAACCCACAAACCGTATTTATAGTGAATGTACAATACTTTTAAAAGTTCTGGAAAAACACCAATAACACCTTTTGCGTAATTAGATTATATTAGGGGACATACATAAACACCAAATTTATATCACATGACGTTAACTTGGTGTCAACTAAAACATTCTAATTTTGAAAAATGTGTTATTGGTGTTTTGTGTAGAACCTTTGAAAGTAATGTATATTCCCTCCAAAATTTGTTATAAAACATGAGCAGTTTGGTCAATAATAAATAAAAACCCAAACATAACGCAAAACTCAAATTAGCATGTAGTTATAATTGTCTAGCTGTACACTGGGTCTCTATTAAAGACAAACTGTCAGAACCGTTGGTCCATTACTTATAACAGCATACTCGTATGTCTATAGTATAGGATAATGCAAACAAACACAAATGTATCTGTGTCCAATTGATCAGTAGTTCTTTCAATTGATTTAAATTTTGCTTTTTATTAGAGTCACAAACACTAAAATTTAATATGTTAAATATCGTGTTTGTTTACATCATTCTCTACTTTTGTAACAAATATTTAGGTAGCTTAATGTTATCAATAATTTAAACAGGATGTCAAAAAATTCGCGCCCATGAGTGATCCCTTGGTGAAATTTAGGTTAAAACGTAATATCATATTTACGCGTCAGTGGGCTAATCTGATTGCAACGTACTGTACATATGTAATGTTAACGACTAGTATTGTGTATTAATGTTCCTATATTTGCCTATTTGTGTATGCAATGTTGCCAGATGTACAAAATTTAATGACACATTACGCAAAAATGAAGCGCGGGGCGTAATAGATTCATTAATTGACATCGTTTAAGTAGTAGCTGTGGGCAAACACCTTGTCTGAATAGCGATATCTATAGTTTCACAATCACTAAACACACTGCGCTCATCAAAAGTGCACATTCAAGCATTAAAGTCGGACATATCTCCGCTTGAATAAAGCCCAGTTTTGCACTTGTCTTGAGGCAACGCCTTCATTCTGAACCCTTAAATTTTAATTTCTAGGGTATCAGTGCCATCATCTCTAGAATAAAATTCTTTGATGAATTAAATCCTCTTGTTTCATTTTCTACTAAAAAAGATAGAGGTTACCGAACATTTAAGAGATAAATTCGTAGATAATTGTCCAGTTTAGTTGTTGTCGGGACGCTATCGTTCCTAGTCAACGCTACATCGAAACGCCTCAAACAAGCTACCATGTGAATTGTGTTAACCTGAGGTGTTTATAAAGTTGAAGATGTATAAGTAGTGCCAACCTAAAATATTACGATGTTGCCACATGACCGCGGAGAATTTGTGCATATTTCATAATGTACATCTAACTAAAATAAGCCTTCAGACTGTTACCCTGAATTAAATGACGTGGTAATAATATATTTTATATAAAAAAGAAGAAACATAACGGATATTTTCACCATATTCGACATCTCAAAACTTCCGTGTTTACTCAAATCAACAATTGGTACGGCCATGAAAACTATTCAAAACAAAGTTTATTTATATCACTTTATTTATATAGATGTGGTTTTCATTTCCAAAAATAATAAGGAAATAAAACAAATCGTTTGCTAACTCACTTTTAATTTCCCTACCATTTTGTGATGACAACACCTCTTTTTCAAATAAAAAAACTCTAAATCTAATGGTTGAAAATATATTATTTTTATTCAAAAACTCTTTTATTTAAAACTAGAGAAGCTGCCCGTTCTTCGGATGGGATACAATTCCTTTGAATCTTTTTATTTTTAGCTTTGTGTATTTCAGTCATTTTTCAGCACTTGGGAAAACTTAATGATCCTCCCACATATTTTTAGTTGATATATTACTCTTCAATAAACGTCTGTAACGTCTTTGAATTTGCGTCAGTGATCAGCCACTATACGTTAGTACTCCATCTGCCAGCTAAGCAATGAATTACCCTAGTTGGCAAAATCATGTACTTGGTTGTTATGGCAGCAATAGCTTCAGTATTTTGATTTTTTCGAAATCTGACCAGCTAATCCTGAGATAAAGCTAACATGCATCCAAACACACTGAGTTTTATATATACAGATAAAATATATCTTGAAGCCAAAAAACAAGTGCTCAAGTACTTCTAACGTCATAAAGGTGATGCATTAAAAACTAAATAAATACGGTGAATTTTAATACAGTATCTCAACAGTTTGTTTATGAAAACTTACGCATTGCGGCGTACGTTTTACACCAGTTGATAATTTGTTTTTACATTTAGTGTCTTATTTCCTTTTACCCGTGCACCCTCGAATAATGTACGTCTTTTCCTGATACTATCACCACGTTTGTGAATTTTTAAGTGGTCTATGCACTAACAAGGCCAATATCTCGATTATGTGGTGGGGTTTCAAAGTGTAACTGCAGTACTGCTTAAGGGATTTGGAGACGAAATTAGTTTTGCTGTATGTTAGGCTGCCAAACGTTTTCCATTAATGAGCTCATATTACAATACGAAAAGAACGTGACACTTACTACGGCTATAATTTCAGACTGAGAAAGCGTTGGTTTTCATAAATTAACAGAGTGCGCTGCAACAGATATTTGTACTTCGGCCAGTCTGCTATACAGGCATTCATTATCTTTAGTTTTGCAGTTGTTTTGGAGTAGGTCATGGTACATACTTTCTGACGAAAAAAAAGTCCCTATTTTATGCACACATTGAACAGTAAATTTACTTTACTTAAATACTTCTTTTGATTAAGTAACGCTTAACTATTCCAAAACAATTCATTCGAAAAGCTAAGCTGTTATTTTAATATTTAGCTTTCATTTCAAAACGAAATAAAAAGCACTTCGTTGTTTACTGTTTTGTTGTTTTTAAGAACTGGTTAAAATGTGGCTGGCATCAGTCTCTCTCTTTCTTTATCTTTATTTCTTTCTCTCACTTCTCAATACCTCATTTTAACTAGTATACTACCCTGTCTAAAAAGTATCCGACCTTGAATTTTGTCACGCAAAGTAATGTCGCTACGGCAGCGCCACTTTTCACAGTGGAGTGGGAGACCTTCATGCGCATGTGTGAATTTTTGTGCCTCCGCTGAGCGCGCCACTAGCTGTGAGGTAGTGTAATACCTGTTCGTCGCATTTTCGTTTTGGCTAAAATGACGGAACGCGTAGAGAAAAGATACTGCATCAAATTTTGTCAGAAGCTTGGTGATTCCCAAGCCGAAGAAATTCGCAAGATTCAGCAGGTTTTTGGAGATGACGGCATGGGAGAAATCCAAATAAAGTAGTGGTTCAACCGATTCAAAATGGTCACACATCTGTGGAGAGTGACCAGCGTTCTGGGAGGCCACAATCAGCTCGCAGTACAGCTGTCATTGAGAAGGTGCGAACTTTGATAATGGAAGATCGTCGTTTGACAGTACGGGAAATTGCTGACGAGGTTGGGTTCAGCAAAGATTATGCACATGCAATTTTACGGGATGACTTAGAAATGCGCAGAGTGGCTGCGAAATTTGTGCCCAAGAGCAGCTGACGCAGGAACAGAAACAAATCCGTCTTCACGTCACGCAGGACATGTTGGATACAAATTTCTCAGCCACTCTGTGCATCTCTAAGTCATCCCGTAAAATTGCATGTGCATAATCTTTGCGGGTGCAGTATCTCTGCTCTAGGCGTTCTGTCATTTTAGCCAAAACGAAAATGCGACGAACAGGTATTACACCACCTCACACAATAGCTACCTCACAGCTAGTGGCACGCTCAGCGGAGGCACAAAAATTCACACATGCGCATGAAGGTCTCCCACTCCACTGTGAAAAGTGGCGCTGCCATAGCGACATTACTTTGCGTGACAAAATGCAAGGTCGGATACTTTTTAGACAGGCTATGTAGATAAATTGACCACTCAGCAGCTATGAACTGGCATAAACTAGTTTCTGACTATAATTTAACTACGCTTGAATTATGATTAACATTGGTCATTTATTAATCTGATGTTTCCATTGTAAGAAACGTAACTTTTAAAGGACTTGTTCTAATTACAGACTGCTCATAAATATATTTTATCAAATTTGAAGACAACATAAATAAAATCAGTTTTGAACGTATCGTAGCTGTGGTAATTTGATGACAAAAAATAGATAAATAGACACATGTTTCATTTAGTTTTGAATGTGAACAAATATTCTCTTTTCAGTCCGGCTACGGTTATTAAGTATGGCATAATGAACGGAAAATGTATAAGTTATAATTTAGCCGTATCATCGCATACGTGACAGTTTTTGAGAAACTGTGCGACTAATTTGGTGTATCACTATACAGGAAATTTTACTTAGATGGGCAGGCTCTTTTCAAACTTTGAAATTAGTCCTGAGGTTCACGAGGAATGCATAACAAAGGCTTAGAGTTTCTCTCACATGTTTAATACTGGAACAGTATCAAGGGAGATTTGTTTACATGGCAGCTTACAAGTCCTGATCGAAATTGCAAAGAGATTTAATCGAGTCGTGGTTGCTGAGTGAAGCGAAGCGTCATGCGCTAGAAATACGAGTATTAATAGAATATTCATTTAGTTTTATGTTTAACATTAGATAGATAGAGAGAGAGAGAGAGACAGACAGACAGATAGATTGATATTAAAAATGAAATAATAAACTATTTTTTTTAATAAATATAAACGCAAGGCTTATTTGGTAAAGTCAATAATTTATTTTCAAGTTTTTTTTTCTCGCTTTGCTTCTTTGTCAGATGAAAACTTTTTATCTCTTTCTTTCCTTTTCTTTTTCCTATTTGTGTACTGTTTTTTGTGCTCTGATCTTTATCAACATTATTTTTGTAATAAGTAGAATGTAATATTTCTGCTCAGTATCTGTAAAACTGGAATCTGATGAAAAATGGACTTCATAGTCCAACTCAGCACCAGTAACTAAAGAAAGACGTATTATTATTATTTACTGGTCTCTGACTTTTCAGAGACAATTAGCATTAAAGCCTGACAAGGAATATATGAACCCTGGAAGTGAAAGTGGGAGGACCAGATTGACCAGTAAAGGAACACGGTTTGTGACTCATGTATTCGAGGTTTACGTCCAACTCCATGTTATCTGCTGTGATCACGATGGTGTGAAGTGTTGAGGTAGCGTGATTTAATACATTTGTTGTTTAAAAAAATAGCTCCATCCCTCTGCCCGGGGTTCATCATAGTACAGTTGTATCATCTGTAAAGGTGGAACGAATTGAGGGCAGCGTTATCAAGCGATAGGTAACTCGTTTGGTTACTGGTAAAGTCTTTATTTTGACAGTATAAGATGCACGTTTTATTGTACATCAGTCATTTTGAGTGTCATCAGATAGATATAGCTGAAGCTAACTTTCATGTAAATTCGTTACAATTACCTTTAATGCTGTTCTTACTAGCATTAAAAAGGACTGTAGGTAACGGTTGTTCAGTGTGCAACAGATATCCCAGTTGTGTGATATTCCCATATTTTTTGGATATGTTTCAATTCTGAAGTAGTGTTTCCTTTATATTTCAGCAGACCTACAATGTCTGGTCATGAGTACAGTGAGCGGTATGAACTAAATGGAGCTGAAGGTTTTGCCTCTGACAAGAAGTATGGCTCCATCAACTCCTTCTCCTTTAGCAGAGATCCTGATACGGATACAGATAGACAGACTTTCATTCACAGGGAAATATTACAGGTAACGTACATTGTCATACAACCTTTGTCAGAAAAGTTCCAGGACAAGTTTTGTTATTTCTGAGTTTGCAATACTGAAAAGGAACAAATGTTGTTTTTATGTTACCTGGTATGTGTTCTTACTTGACAGGACCTTGGCCATGTTTCCGCGCAAACTCACTAGGTGGGAGGGCTGTGCTTAGCAACACACTGTTCGGGTTGTTGTCGCATTAGTTAAGGTG
>KZ877869.1:1234-15393 GCA_003456935.1 Machilis hrabei
TAATCTAGCCTGTTCATTAAGTTTACTTCAATTTGCATTCTCCCAAACTGAGTTAATTTAGTTGAAGAATTAATCATTCACATAATAAATTTCATTTTTTCCTGATTTTGTGTGCCTTAATACTTATATTTATATTTAACTCCACAGTTTTCTCAGAAAATAAATAAACATGGCCAACAAAATAATTTGGAAGAATTTATACAATCACAGTGTCATTATGTGTTGAACTACATACAGGACNTGCATGTTTATTTTCTTTTTAATCAAATTACAAATTTCAGGTTTAGGTTTCCCGGTTAATATAATATCACGATTTTCGCTACACGATAAAGTACTAAAATCATTTGTTGAAACTCACATTGAGTACCACTTGATAAGCTAACGGAAGATTAAAGATAGTTGGTTAACCTCCATTTGTGAANAAACAACAAACATGCAACACAGACTGCTTTTCTTTTAACTTTCACAAGCATAAGAAATCCTCCAACTGCTTCCCAATGCCATCAAAAGGCCACCCCCATCTTCCTTTCTCGCCACCCCTAAAAGTGAAGAGTGAGTCGTCTGCTGAAGGCCACTCATTCCAATTGCACACCATCACTTGCATAAGCAGCTTGAGTTTTGCTTGCCTGTGGTTCATGATGACCAAGATAATAAAACGCAAATATTTGAGCGCGCAAAACAACCGGCATTTGAACTATTTTACGACTGCAAATAATTAATCTTTCTTGTTGTAATAAATATTCACATTTACAAATAATTTTGGACAAGCAATGCTTCCCTTGCTTATGTGAAGCATTTGCCACTGCCTACTGCTGTTAACATATTCTATACACTTCACCATAGCTATTCAGTCANATGGTTCAAGTTTTTTCTGTCTTTTNTCGTTTCTATGTAGGGCCTATGTATCTGTTAGACTATTTCATAAATTGGGCATTGCACTGTGGCGGTAACTGTATTAGAGGTCTTGATAATAAACTGCCAAATACTGGTTTTCAAAACTTTCTTTCTAAANCCAGAAAGTCAAATAAGTAACCTGTTACCCTTGAAGGCTACCCTTCTGTACACAGTTACTGCATTAGTTTAGTGACAGCTCAGTTATCGAAAGGTAAGAACAGTTCTTAGTTTTACTTACCTGTGACCAGTTTCCATAAGTCCAGTATCCTGGACACGGTTCTCTGTTGCATGGTCTCATTTCAGCTGGTTTCGGATCTGAACAGTGGATGGGGTCAACTACGAGCTCTGGTGAGCCTGCAGCCACACAGTTTACTGTTCGTATTTGAATGCCAAGACTACCACATGTTGCTGAACAAAATTCCCAGGGATCAGGCTTCCAGTGAAATTCACAACTGAAAAAAATAATAACTCCTAGGTAAATGTTTCAAAATACACAATTTCAAAGCCAGAGCTACTGGAAGTGAAGACAAATTCAGTCACTGCATTCATATTCTTTTCAAAATGCCTGCATTTTAAGTAATTAGCCATAGCAAATAAATCCTTTGTCCTAGTTTGTTCAAATCCAAAGNATGTCTACAACGAGAGTTCACAAAGTCGTAATTTTTTCAAAATTCTTCATTATATGTAATTAGCTACAACTCAAAGTTTCTGCCAAAGTAAATACTTTTAGTTGGTTGACTATAATGGAAGGGAGGTTGTTTTGTTAATTTACAAAAATTATAGTACTTGTCTCATCTTTGTAAATTGAGTAATATTTTTAGGCCCTACTATCGTCAAGTAAATGTTAATCAAATGTAAATCTAAAATCTTTAATAAAGAATTAGACGAATAAGTAATATTCACTAATGTTGATAATTTTGTTAGTACGGTTTTGTTTTTTTAAATAATGGTTTGGAGTATGGAAAATTAAAAACTGGAATCTTAAACCCTTCCCTCATCATTTTTTGTTCGAAAAATGTAAAAAAAAACTGCGTATTTTTACAAATACAACACATTGTTTACACCACTTAGCACGTGCTTTACTGGAAAATTTCAAGTGAAGCAGCTCGTGCCATCTAGCGGCAACGCAGGGAACTCCTTGCACAAACTAAAAGATGAGTCGCAGAGACATTCAGATGCATTGAAAATAGAGTTGGATGTGGACGTCACGTCAAAATCAGGGAAGGGGTTAACATACAAAGTGTTTCGTAAAATGTGGTACCCATTTCAGAGACAAATTCGTATATCCAAAATTGCTTAGCTTTCAAGTTACAGTCTTTTTATATGTTCCACTAAATATCTGCTTTAAGATGGCCCCAAAAGTAAAAAATCAAGTGTTGTCAGGTCCAGGAAGTGTTCAGGCCACAGGCCAGGCAATGGCTCCTAAAAACCATTTTAATTATTACGGAATCTCTCATTCAAAACGTTTTAGTCACTCGANTAAAATGAGGAGGTGTACCATCGCGCTTAAGCTACGCGNGACGTAATGTTNTTTACAAAACAATGGAGCTTTATCAATAATTATCAAGCACTGTTTGTGAACAGTTGATTGAACCAGAGATGCTAGCTCATTTTGTCGAAAAGATTGCTTATTCATAAAACCATCTGTAACATAGACACAAAGGGATTTCGGGCTTATGTTTATAGGCACGCAAAGCATACCTGAATTCATTGCATCTCTGTGTGATCATTTGCGGTTTATCAGTTGGTGAACAGTTACGTCTTGACAATAATCGACCTGACCTAAGGTCACGGCACACCAGGGACCTCTGTTGACGACCTCCTCCACAAGTTTGACTGCAAGTTCCCCAACTTCCTACTTCCCAGTGTGTCCCTCGCCCTTGTACTGTTACAGGGTCAGAAGGCAAGGAATAATTTGTAACAACCATTACATGGCCTCCATTAGGATTGACCTGTAAAAGAAAGCATATCCTGAAACACAATAACATTTCAGTGTCGCCGGTTTTAATCAGTTTTTACGATTTTAACATTAATTTAAAATTTTGAGATACTGTATATATTATACATATTTAGGTTCTTGGGATATCAATTACTATAAACAAACTTTTCAGTAATTTTATTTGCAACATATAGTGCCCTTTGTAAATTAACAAAGGGCAAAAACAACCCATTTTTAAAGAAAAATGTAATTCTGACTGATTTGCAACAGCTATTGAATTTTGCAAATTTTACCATTGGGCTTTTGGGTTGCTGATTTTGAATATGAGTTCAATACATAATGATATAATCAATATGACAGATTCAATTGGGCAGACTGAAATAGATGGCTGATTTGTATGAAACTTGGTACTTGGGGTTTTGANTTCCTGGTATTGAATCCAAGTTCAAAACTGAAAAATTCAATGTGATGGGTTCTTGGTTTTTTGGGTCCCTGATTTTGAAACATTCAAGATGGTGGAGTGAAATACCTAAAAGTTTGCTAATTTTAACTAAACTTGGTTTTTCTGTGTATTTCAGTAACCGGCTTCAAAACTGATGTTAGAACTAAAAAAAATCGAATTACTCTTTAATTTCTAGTGTTCCACATTGAATCTGCCATTTTGGATTTTAAGATTTTTAATGCCAGATTCATATTGAGCGAGCCAAGAAAACCAGAGAAATACATTTTTATTCAAATCGAATGAATGTTCATTTTTTGGTCGGCTGTATTGAATTCAATAGTTTGATTTCAAATTACCCACACAGCACAAGGATATCCTATGGATATCCATAGGGACATGATATGGATATTGAAACTAAATTTGAGGAATATAAACATTTAGGTATTCCAGATAGTTATCCCACCTGAAAATGACGTCATATCAGGTGATATGTCCTATATAGAGAGGAGTAGCATCAAACCTTTGACCCCAAGTTCGATTTTCGATATCGATTTTGATTTTCGATATCGAGTTCGATATGGAGCTATCTGTGTGTAATGTGATATGTTGTCATTTTTAGGTGAATATATATATATCATATATACTGTGAAACGGATGTAGTTTATGTGAACAAGATATCAGTTGCGGACATATAATGGATGTATGTTGTGGATATCCTACGGATATCCCACATTGCCGTGGACGTAAACAGGACATCCTACGGATATCCGTTGCTGACATATAATGGATATACGTTGTGGTTATCCTATGGATATCCTGTAGATATCCCACATTGCCATGGACGTAAACGGGACATTGAGGATATCCTATGGATATCCATTTTGGATATGCTATGGATATCCTGTGGACATTGCCATGGACGTAAACGGGACATTGAGGATATCCTATGGTTATCCTAGGGACATTTGTGCTGTCTGGGTACATCTAGGAATATTTGTATTCTTCAAAAGGTTGAGCAGTTCTGAGTTAAAGTTCTACATCGTAACTTGCAATCAGCCTAAAAGATATTTGATAAGTGTAGGAAATAGGCACCAGGTAATTGCCATGTCTTTTATCTTAACTGATGGAAGGAACTGTTTTAACAAATATCAGATATAAATATATATTAAGGATCATCTGTTTAACAGAATTTCACAATTAAATAACAATGCATTTGAATTGCTCACCATAACTATAAGATCTTCCAGTGTTGGACCACGGGCCCAGAGAAGTTCTCTGTTTCCTCGACGCTCGTAGTGATAGCGTGCTCCATCAGCAACAACTGATGTAGCCAATACTGTTGGTGGTAGTCCTCCTGGAGGTGGAAGGATGCTGCGATTTTTGCGACTTCGAGCAGCAAGCACATTTCCCGTTAGTGAGCGGGCTTCTATTTGGATTTGCCGAGCACCTTTAGGGACCACTGTGACTCGTGTAGATGCTGTTAATAAAGAAATGAATAAAATTTAATTATCTACAGAGTACACGTGTTTCTAATCACTTTTGTTTTGAATCACCAAATTCCTATATAAAGAAATATAAACAATATGATCCACATATCTAAGAGCTGTGCATTGCACAGTGAAATACAACTAAGGCTGGATTTATAAAATACTCTAACATCAATGGACATGTAGACGAAAAATAAGATTTGTAGGCGAATTAAGACAAAGTTACCCCCGTTCATAGCAACTTGTCAGTGGAAAGAAAGTGAGTTGCTGCCATCTGAAAAGCTGGTTATGAACTGAGTTAGGCTATGGAACAAAAAAGCATGTAATTAATACTTTTCTTACTTACTTGTGATTTTCATAGCTTCACCAATGCTCTGCAAACTGTTGGCGATTATTTGTTTATCTTTATGATTGGTATGGCTTTATCATGCATATATGAATATAATTATTTACCAACTGCCTGGGAGACGCATCTCCATCCTCAGTCTTATCCTTGACTTGGATGCTACATACACTCTTTGAGAAACAGCTGAAGAGAAGGAGGAAAGTAAATAAGAAATACAAAACGAGCAACAACATCAACATTTATCATCTAGTATGGAAAGAAATGAACAACATGTAAAAACATCGTGGGNCCACCGTTTTGTATTCTGTAAACTTTGCTATAGCTATCCACATAGTCCAACGTTTTAATTCTGTCCTCATATCAGTTAGTGCATCTGTTAATGCTTTCTACTGTATAANCCCAGCCAAACATTGACTTCATGTATTTAACAGGTGTTGACCGAAATATTTTACTTGACGGTACGTGGTCAAGTGTGAAGATTACAATGTAACACTGTATAATATTATAATTTTGTAATTGGTAGTTATGTATCACTATTTTTGTCGGTATCTATCCATCATCTAAGAGTCCTTTGATAATCGTTAGATGTAAAGAACATTTTATTGAAACTTACGTCTCCTTGGCGTTCGTCTGTAGTTGGTGCTGACGTTTTTACATGTGCTTCCGTCTCCTGCACATACACCACAAGCATCTTCTTTAAAGGGTGATCCTAGCTTACCATCACAACCCACTGAGCGACAGTGCCCCTAAAATAAAATATATATTTATTAATTATTCTTACACAAAATTTTAAGTCACGTACTATTTCTCCATGAACCCACCTTATTATCTGTGACTTTCTTCAAACTCATACTCTAAGAACTTTTATAACATGGCATATGTTGTAAACCTTTCCTCGTTTCTTCAACTACCATCATGGATGTAAAAAGTAATTAAGATTAGGCAGGTTCTTAATTTCAAACTTACATAATTAGATACATCATGGAATGTCCCCTAGCCCTTAATTTAATCTGAGAATTCCCCTAATGCAACTGGCCACCGACCTCTAGCAGACGCAATACTTTGAAGGGTGGCTACCCAAAGCTATTCTGAACTGATGTGGCCAAACAAAATATTCCGCTTATTGTGTGATCTCGAGCTGCAAGCTACCCTGTCGAGGAAATTAGAGTAGTTTACTTTCACTCGTCTTCTACAATTTTGAGTGGCCTTCTAATACCTTTAATTAATCTTATTTCATACGTTGATACCCAGCAAAAATCCTTGTGTCGAGTGTAAAATTTTGCACAATTTCCAGAAATTATCTGCTGACACTAAGATTTCAAACGTCCATCCAAACTGTGATACGGAGTGTAAAATTTTGAGACGCCACTCTGTTTGAGCTCTTTGAGAGGCCTTCTGAAACATTTCATTTCACACTTCTATTCCTATGTCCAGACCAAAAATTGTCCGTTAAATATAATATTTTAAGTAGTCNCCTGACACAATATTTTAGGGTGTACAGACAAATCGTGACAGTTTATTGACCTATTTGAAGCAACCAACCGAAATTAGTCGGCTGAACATCATATTCTGTNCTAGTATACTTCGCTACACTGTTGAGATCTTCCACTGTGTAATCCTAAATCACATTTAATACATAATCATGAACACTTTTCAACTCAGGTTAATCTCACAACTTGTACAAAATTTATATATAGTCACATAATTGGCAATAGATGGTGTCGAGAAAGGGCTCCTTTTTATTTGTTTCAGTGCAGTGGTGGCCTCCTNAAAGTAGATGGATGAATGTCCGATTTTGAGTTACCAGCTGTAACTAGCCTGCTGAATGTTCGATTTTGAGCAGAAAACTGTCATTTAGATTTGGCTGGCTCACCATCAGTACGTTGGCTCGTGGGTATCAACTTGGTGGCCGTGGTCATTAACTGCCTGCCATTCAGTCACCGGAAGCACGCTGGCCATTTGAAGTTCACTCCATGGCCCCGGCTAGTACATAACCACCATTTAGATACTGGTTAAAAGCTGTCATTTAATGTTGGCTCCATATACACCATCTATCCACCCTTTATTAACTGGACGTACATTGATTATTTACCATTAAGATTTGGAGACTCGAAGCCTGTCGTTGGATAATTAACTTTTCCGAAAACCAACAAAACCAAATATTACGCTGCCAGTGACAGTACTACAAACCNAATCAAATTAAATGGACACTGTTCTAGTGTCACCGAGTGTACTTTACGGTTTGCTACGCTCTACTCATTAATACGAGTCTGAAATAACAGCTGAGCCACGAGTCGTAATTAAGATTGTGTCAGAATTAACTACATTTCACCAACTTATTTCAGTGAAAAGTGACAGTAAAACGTTTTAACCAGGTCTCTTGTAATAATAGTTACTCTTTACCTGAATGCAAATACCAGCTGGATTATCATAGGAGCATCGGGTTCCATCAATTACAAAATCTCCAGCTCGAAACGTCTCTCCAGTTTCTCGACTGAGACACGTGAGACGACACTTACGCGTCACTGAAACACATAATAAAACCATTTTTATAAGAAAACAATTTAACATTTTCNAAACAGTAAATCAAACATAATGTAATACAAACGATTACCGAATACATTTATAAGAATAGGGAAAGACCACAATATTTCAACATTTCTATGTTTAGATTTAATTTTAAAAAAATTGCAGGTACTTTGATAATAATATAAACTACAGCATCTAGAACTCATAGTATGGAATGCTCCGTATCTTATGTGTATCGTGGCAAGAATCCTCTGCGAATGAAATCTGCTAGGGGCACTGGCAACAGAAGTACTGCCTAGACTTGATCAGTTGGTTTATTTGCGATTTGGAAAAAATCACAATAGTTGATGTAAAACCTAAATAAGAATAATATGTATTGTCACATTGATTTGAATTGTATGTTTTGGAAAATCATAAGTTTATAGTGAGATATCTTTTGGCATGTTCCTATTTTCATTATTCAATTTTTGTTAAAATTTTATTTACAAAATTATATGAAAGCACTATGATGGATATGCCTGAACAAATATGAAGTACGTTAATTTTTAACACGAAACTAACCTTCAAATTTTCTACATACCTTTAGTAAGTTATGACACATAACTAAAGCTTTGTTTGTTAAAAGCTGGATGAAAACAGCATCTTTCTAAATTGTTTTATTTGTTTTTGAGCATCATTGCTCTCACTGCCATCTAACGGTTTTCATTCCGTTAGGTTGAGCCTTTCGATTATGTTGACCCACTATGCATTCTAGATGCTTTAGAGAAAACATTCGTTTTAATTCCGTGACAGATTACATCGTGATTTNTGTAATACTAATGTTTTTTGACTTGTTAACAAACTACACCATGCTTTATTTAATACTTGCATGTTTGGCTTGTTGAGTAAACACCCTTTATAGCTTCTTCTAAAGTTAAATTGGCAATATTTTAATTATTTTTGCGGATCCTAACCAATTAAAAGTNATTCATTTTAGATGTCAGAAATAAAAAAAAAACTCACTAATTTGAATACCGTTTTTTTAGCCCCTGACGCTCACTTTAAGCAGGGAGTGCTCATATCCACTAGACCAACTGCCGTTGTTAACAGCGCCTCTTTCACTCAGATATTCGCCCACTATTTTTGTATGAATAAACCGAACATATGTTTGTACTTACCATTATTAAGTTCATGTGGAAGCCAAGTGAGAGATGCAAGGCGTGCATCTAGTGCTACTAGAGACGGCAAACGAGCACACTGCTCAGCTCGAAAATCGTTTTCTTCCAAGCAAAGTTCTTGTCCACATGTGTCAAAGTCTTCCTGGGCACCANTGCAGTCTTGACCACCATAAGCTGGACTGGAGAAATTAAACAATACATGAAAAGAGAAACAGTATATAGTTCTGATATAGGAGTTTATGATACAATTTATTTTTTGCTAAAAACTATAAAAGTGCATTAAAGCTTTAAGACATGATTAAAAGAGGAAATATACATAACACACAATGTTATGCTTATATTGTATCTCACTGGTCTGATGGTAAGAGTACAGGTACAGTGTCCTAGCATAAGAAGTGGTTAAAAGCCCTATCTCACCCGTGGAAAAAAAAATTGAATGTTTTAGATGCCAAATTCGATAAACACGCGATGGTAGGTGCTGCCATCTAATATCTGATTCTGTACATATTTCTTCATAATATCTAATTCTGTACATATTTCCCCTAATGATCCATTGTGTGTCGACGGGACGTAAAACACCACATGTACATATTTCACCATACTCCTTCAAGAAATCGTCATATTTCAATATTCGAAAGGCTTTTGTATAAAATAAGGTTAACACTGAATGTAAACACGTACTTTTATGTGACAAAGAATGGTGATTAAATACGTAATTACGAGGCAAACCTTTTTTTTTTTAGAATAAACAGCACCCCACTATTGAAATATGTGCAAAAAATGGATAATAGATGGCTACACCTTCCATCACGAGTTTATCACTTTTGGCATCCGCATAGCGACAAAAAATTAATTTGAGGTTTGCATACTACTTCTTCTAAACTACTATAGTATGTTGTGGGATCGTTAAGGCTGCAAGATACCGTCGACTTGTGCTGAACAACTAGTACCAAAGGTCATTGGTTTCTCAAGTCAATCGCATTTTTCTGGAAACTGCAACTGAAATATTCAAATTCATTGCTCAAATAAACCCAGTTCATGAAAAAAGACACCAAAGTCTGTAACCACATTCAGTTACAACAATATTTGACGTATCGTTAATATCACATATGTGTGTACATGTTGATAAAGATGGTTTTAACAACAACTTACCTTCTTTGCATCCTGTAAACATTAAACTTATTTAAAAGAAATTCTGATACGAGTTAATATATAAAACTACTTACGCAGGATTGTCACACTGACGACTCCTGAATTTTACTCCGACACTACATGTCCTGGAACAGGAGCCCCAGTCACTCCAAGATGACCATCCTCCATCACGAGGGTTATGAATCACAGGCCCGTGATTTAAGCGACGGCGGTCAACAGGCTCACAGAATCCATTCACACACCACTGCCAAAATAAACATTAAAACTGAAGAACATGTGATATTACTACTATACTCAGGTTTCTGGGGATTTTATTATAAAACTAGATGAACAAAACTACAATTCATGTAACATTCATGAAAATCATAAATGTATAGCCAATTTCCTAAAAGTAGCGCAGTCGGTTTCACTGCTATTACTAATTTGAGAAAAACCCGCGTGTGGATAAACTGCAAACACTGTTTGAACATACTTTTTTTTATCTGTTTATGTAGGCCTATTTTCAAGTATGTAATGTGTTTTTCCAAAAATTAATCCGGACATGCAAGCCAAAAATACACGGCGTCCCAAAAATACACGACAAAACGTCCTGAATAGATTCCTCACATGTAGAGTAAAAATAAGTTATGTCAACATAGATCGGGAAAGTTTAGTTTCTGAGTTATTGTAAGATCGTCGAGGAGCCAATGTATCACATAGTTAATGTAATCAAATCCACTGAACTCTTGTTAAAAGCCTTTAAACACAAATCGTGTCACATAAGTAAACAAATGAGGCACAAAGAGTACAGACGTACAGAGATACAAAAATGGGGACTCAGCATCATACGCCATAAGTTTCCGAAATCGAAAGATTGACAAAAATTACAAAAGAAGGAAATTAAAAGACTACCTTACAGAAATTGTTCAAAATGTCCACCTCCTGCTCGAATACAGGCTTCAGCTCGTTGTATCATTATCGCCGGATTTGATAACATTAACTATGTGATGTCAGCGGCGTTTCGTGACTACGTCAAACCGGTGTGCAGAGACGTTGCAAAACTTCCTAGACTCTTCAAGTACAGTGAATTTAATAGTAAGCGTTCAATGTGTACACAAACATTTTCATCGGCCAAGTTAAAGTTTCCTCGCACACATGATGTGAACTGTACTCAGCAGCGGGAGAAGAATGACAACCTCTCTGCACACCGGTTTGACGTAGTCACGAGACGCCGCTGTGTGATACAAATTGGCACCTCAACGATCTTACAATAACTCAGAAACTAAGCATTTAACGACCCGTGNTGATATAAATTATTTTTACTCTCTACATATGTTGTGGACGTCTGAAGAAATCGAAAAGTACGCAAAACCAAATCTATGATGTAGGGTAGTGTTCAAATTATAAAAAGTCAAGTTCTGTGAAAACGGTGTGAACTTGTCTCATCGTACATGGGGTTTTATCCAGGTTTAATATAAAATAACATGTACTTGTTCCGTCATTTATACATGAAAATATGAAATAGTACAGGAACTTACGAGTCTAATAAGTTACGGGTTAAAACATTTTAGACAANATACCTTTTTGACAGGCCTTGTCTTTTTATAATTGAACAATTATCCACGAAAGGTCATCGCTAACACTAACACCGAGGTACTTATATTCTTTCACTACTTTTATCGTTTTTCTCGCGCAAACATTATCGATGATATCTTACATGCTAGAAAACATAATGTATGTCTCTTGTATAGCCTAAATTGCTGTAGTACTTTACCCGATCTTCTCCACAATCAGTGCCTTCAAGTGGCGGCCCCTTCTTTGTTTTGCACACCAGTGGTGACTTGGAGTGTCCACACCACAAGTGTGTACATGGATCTGCCAACTGGAAACTCCGACAAAGAGTATACCTACACAAAGGGGACAAATAAACATTCACCACTTTTTCTAGTAATGAGGTTTCAGTTAGTCATGTTTAAGAATTTTTGAATGATTTCTGTCCATGTTGTGTAGTTTTTGTTGCTTTTCCTTATGGTTGGAACAGACAATTTGCCTAATCCTGCAACACATCTGCTGTACAGAGTGAGTCAAAAGTATGTTATAAAAATTCTAGGGTAGGTTCATGGGACCAATTCAAGAAATTATGCAAGAGTAACAATTTTTGTTTAGTCGGCCCATTTCCGAGATAAATAATTTAAAAAATTGGGATAAATGTGACAACACTGTAAAAAACAAGAGTTGCATTGTGTTTTGAAGGAATACTAACGTTGATGCGGAGTGGCTCAGAGCTAACTCTTTGGCCTCCATTTTCACTTGTGCAATGGGTTCGAAACTCGAAAACACACAAAACAAAATTTGTTCAATCACATGCAAAGGCCTAATTGAATTAGAATAAAAGAAGACAAGAACAGCAGCTGTACTGCATAAAAAAAAAAAATAAAACGAACAAGAAGACCAGTTATCCAAACATTTGAAAATTCGTCATGTCTTCTTGTTCGTTTTTTTCTTTTCTTTTAATGTAGAGAAGCTACTGTTCTTGTCTTCTTTTGTTCTAATTCAATTTAGCCTTTGCATGTGATTGAAAAAAAAAATTGTGTGTGTGTTTTCGAGTTTCAAACGCATTGCACAAGTGAAAATGGAGGCAAACGCGTTAGCTCTGAGCCACTCCGCGTCAACGTTAGTATTCCTTCAAAACACAATGCAACTGTTTTTTTTACAGTGTTGCCACATTTATTCCAATTTTGAAAATGATTTGGCTCGGAAATGGGCCGACTAAACAAAAATTGTTACTCTTGCATAATGTCTTGTATTGGTCCCACGAACCTACCCAGAATTTTTGACTCATCCTGTATATTATTTTAGATTTTGAATCTTTTAACTTTTTAGTATGTAACAGAGCTTTTGAACTTATTTAAAAGATATTCACTTCTCAGGAAACACAGTGACCTTGTATATCCTGAGATATGATAATAATATGGGGTGTTAAACATGCTACAGACACTAGATAGNTTATTTNTTACAAGATGATGAATAATGGTTATTTTGGTCAGTGGATATGCCTTACGCGGGATTTGAGCCCACAACGTCCAATCTATAGTTCTGGACGCTAATAACTGGATGAGACAGGTCAGCATTCCGAGAGAGGTATTACTAAATTTAATCACGCAAAGCAGCATTTTAAGTGACACACTGATACCCTATTTCTATTCATGACAAAGACTTGTTCTTTTGCAGTCGTATGCAAAATATGTAGTATGTATTGAACAAAAATTAAAGAAAAGGAACTGTCCTATTAAATTAAACTGAAATAGGTCTTCCTTGATTTCTCTTAAAGTACACCTACCCATCTCCAAATTCCATTCGACATTGTTCGTCTAGACTGAATGCCGTCCTCAGTGGAGAATTCAGGTGTGTTACATTTGGAGCTGGTTCGTTCAGGAGGCACTTCCAACTCCTGCAAGATAAAAAATAATAATAATAATAATAATACTTGCAGTATTTATACATGTAAATAATAATCTCTCACACTTCTTTTATGTTAATTAAAATTTGCATCNTCAGTCTCACCGAATCTTGCGATGATATTCCCAGGCTGAACAACTTGACCAGTGGAAGCGGTGGAAAGTAGCAGCTACCATCGGTGCCATTATAGAACCACTTAAGGCTTCATCACCACAGGCGTTTCCGGCTGGTACATCCCCATCATGACTGAGNCCCAAACTAAACATANAAATACTANATATTATTTAAAGAGGTGGAGTTGTACATTCAAACATTATTTCTGCCTTGCGTAATGATGTACAGTAAACGGTGACGCATAATAGACGAAGGACTTCAAGTTTGACGCGAAAAATGGCAGTGATCCAATTTATACAAGGAATTACTCATGGGGGTAGGAGGATCACAATTTTAAAATCGATTAGGGTAAGAAGTCGACTATCTATGGAAGCTCTTGTCATTTCAAACAGCTTTTTCTTAAATATGTGTACCAAATACAGGCACGATAAAGTTACAATTCAAACGATCTCATGGCAGAACTGGCTATTTTTGAATCGTACACATTTTTAATTTGCAGTGGAACATTGAAATGCAATCAACTTAATTACTCTTTCGTTCGCACCGTAGCAACAACGTTTCTCCATTGAGTTTTCTTGTTCCACTTCAGTTAAAATGTAGAAGATCTTTGGTGCCATGACTACTCCGCATCTGGCGGACTATTTCACTTCTGAAAAGTGAA
>KZ877882.1:6426-16754 GCA_003456935.1 Machilis hrabei
GAACACAGCATTAAAGAAAAACTACAGTATTCATGTCATACAAAACATCAATGGGGCATATTAAACAACTTTCAAGTTTCCGTGAAAAACAAGAAACAGTATAATTTGGGCCCAACTTCCAAACAAATTACCAAATTTACAATCAATGTTTATACCCAACTATTTATCGTTGGTTATAAACAAGGACTAATCAGTCTTATGCAAAATCTAAATAAATTACGATTTATATGTGGTAAAACGTAGGGACACATATTTAAAACGCTTTTGAACACATACTACTAGATGATAGGGAAATATTCACTACATTAAGTAAAACCAATATTAACTGACATCAAGCTTTCTATTCTAAGGCTCTTCTAATATGTATCGAAATTTTACCCTCNTCCTACAATGAAATGGCACATATAGACGCATATAATCCTCTAATTAATATAANAAAAAGTCAAAGCNACTAATTTCTTACAACNAAATTTTCCTCCACATGGACAAACAAGGATGACGTACAAGGCGAATTACGAACACTTTCAATGCATACAGAGACCATTCCAAAATTTNCAGTAAACCCTTGTCGCNCNTCTCAACAGTCTGCTAACACCAAGTCTTCAACATTTATACGTAACAAACAGTTTTCAATTACAGCAATATCAACGTTTCCCAGAATTTAAATTAAATATAATCTACAACATCCACAAATTTCTATATATGAAAGAGCTGCATCTACATCAGTTACGAAAGATTATTAAGAAAATTAATATTACAATATACAAATGTAGGTAGATCTCCCATAATATAGATCTTCCACAATCTGAGAATGCAGCTGCAGCAATGCATATTCCAAAGCGGAACTAAAAGACAGGTTAAAAATTATATCCCTGCATCAAGCACTACCTCCAAACTAATTGCCATTGTTATTGACTGTTGAACACCTTCACCGCAAATTAGCTCAGTGGGAAAATGTGATCATCTTAACAGACTGTAGAGCTGCGTATATCCTGGTCTACCAAAAACAGCCATCTTCACTAGTAAAACCAATACAAAAGTCATTAAACTAATAATCTGTTTTGCGTGAGAGGAAAATAATTGTCATTCTGGTGAAAAATGCAATGAAAATCCAGATACAACACCAAAAACAGCTTGTAAATTAAACACAAGAGCACAACAGATAATGCCTTGTATCTCTTATATCTACGGTAAGGTTTAAGCGTAACCCCCTAGAACAATAGATGGAAGGCAAACAGTCTGACATCTACTAAGCGGATGAAGCTTTTCTACCCCAGGATAAGTAACGTGTCGCGATAATGGAAGGAATCAATCTAAAAACTACTAAGTGGATGCAGCCTTTCCACCCTAGGATAAGTAACCTAAAAAGATACTCCCCTAATTGTTAACAAAGAGAGGTACTTGTATATGGACTAAGATCTGGGGTTACCTTTAAATTAAAAATTGGTTTGAAAAATATAACACGCTGTGGTTTTTGCCCTGAGTTAGAAAGAGTGGAAAATGTGTTGTTACAATGTCATAAGCGTGAAGATCATCGGAGGTATCTGCTACATTGTACAAAAATTCACAAAGCAAAACAAATAAATACAAATAAACATATGGTCTCTACTACAAACAGAAACTCTACAAAAATATTCCGACAAGATGATGCAGATTTCCTTAAAAACTTGTTATATCCAAATAGAGTTTAAATGTTATTACTGAACAGTAAATCTTCCTAAATATAAATGTATAATTACACCTATATGTAATATCACTACTCATATATAGTCATTACCTTTGCAATATAAAATTATATGTATCAAGTACGGTCATACGAACCTGACAACCTTTAAAGTAATTTCTTAACGGCTAGATCAAAACAATATGACACAAATTAAAAATACAATTTAAGTGTTATAAATGGGGAAATGAAAAGGTAAGAAAAAAAAACAATTTAAAAAAATACCTAACAACTGCATGAAAAATCAAAGCTAAAATTGTAAGGAAAAAAAATTATATATGAACAAGACAAACCCAACCCACCAGTTATAAAACGACAGTTTCTTAAATGAAATATGTTTTTAACTTTACTGAAAAATTTGTCATCCTCATAAGTAATCCAACTTAAGACCTAAGGAACCTGTTCTACAATAGTCTTAGAACAAACTTTCACAATATTACAGTTACTTGTTTCGCGCATAATAATACATCTAAATAAAACATACGTATCTCCTTCCGACTTCTACCAACCCTACCCAGGAGCTACAACGCAAAGTTAGTACAGTAAAATCTCGTTACAACGTACTTCAGTGGACTAGGTATATTTATACTTTATAATGAAAGTACTGTATATTTAAACTACCGCGGCAAAACCGTACTATTAACAATGTAGCATTCTGGATATGGAAAATAATACACCTAATATGATGACTACTGTATTACTTTACTGGCAAAAAGCTGAGTCAAATACTTATTAATACTATGACCACTTATAAATACACAAGAAGACAGTGATTTTACTGTTTAAAAAAGTATGTTATTTTACATTGTTGTTGTTTGCTTAAAATTGTCTTCCTTAGAAACTGTTCCACATCATTTATTGAGTGTTGCACTTCATCTGAAACAGTTTCACATTTTCATATAGATCACTAGCAACTTCATCATTTTCAGAATCACTCATGTATAATAATTTACTAATTTTAATGTATAACTGTCTTGGTTATTAATTACTGCATTTTGAATTTGCAACCTCCCGAAAATGAAAGTAACGGCAATACACGCACGCACTTTTCAAGTCAAAAAGTGACTTTTGATTTGTAAAGTCTTCAAATATTATTCATTTTTTATGCGACTTACTTTAAAAGACAACTAATAGTTTACTACATATAATGTATAACTGTCTTGATTATTAATTACTACGTTTCATATTGGCAACATCCTGAAAATGAAATTAACTTCAAAACAGGCATGCGTTTTTCATTTAACAAATTGGATTTTTAGTCGCAATTTCCTTTGGTGTTATTCAATTTTTAGCGACTAGCTTTAAAACATGTCTAATTATTTACAGCGTACAATGTTTTATTGTCTCGATTATTAATTATTGCATTTGAAATTGGTAGCTATACGTGCTTTTCCAGCTATCATGAAGTCCGTGTCTGCCGTCTTACCGGGAGACGGAAGTTCAACTGCCGGCACATCCAAGTTTGGACGTGCGTATTTCGGTGAAGTTGGCAAACCTGTCATTGGTGGCTGACTTCCTGACACAGATTGGAGAAAGAAAGTATGCTGCCCTGTGGACAGGGGACATTCAGAAAGAAGAGCTCTTTTGCATTCTTTAAAAATATCAAAGTCTGAGCTGAAACTAATGGAAATAAAGTAAACTTACTTCGCTTTGAAGACTGTGATGGCAGTTCAAATAGTTGTTCTGTCACTTGCACTCGTGTAACTGATAAGATCTTTTATGTGAAAATTAAACACTAATCAATTTTAAACTAAAGGAAGCAAAATCAGCAGCTTTGTTTGACATGTGATTGCCAAAGACGAAACACGTATTTCACGGGACGGCATCTACGTCAGGATGATTCATGCATTCCAAAATTGCATTTAATCTTGGAATTTTACTTTTTCTTATGAGTTGTGATAAGAAAATGGGTTATACGTTATAATGGTAATCAAATATAACCTTTGGAGAGAGAAAAACAAACGTTTATCTGAAATACGTTATATTGAAACATTTTAACATTATTACAATAGGATATATGCCGGGGATTTCAAGAAAATACGTTATTCTGAAAACTACGTTAAACCAAGGAACGTTGTAACGAGATTGTACTGCACGTGTTTTTTTTCCTCACGGAAAAATGTATAACACTACGAGACCATTAATCTTGCAAGGGGAAGGTCTGTGATTGCGGTAACGTATTTTGATGAGCTTCTGCATATTTTTAGGGGCAATAACCCTTACTAAAGCCCTACAGCATTATTGCTATCTGGGCCTTAGAGTCTGAAAAAAAGGAGTTCGAAGAATTGCGCGTGTCTGAGTGACCGGATTATCGATGATAATGATGTGTAATGTTTAACGTCCTATCGAAACCTGATCGGAATATCGCTGCCATCGTGGGTTCGGTTCCAGGTATTGCTTCTTAAATGCAATTAGTAGCATTGATATTTAATATTTATTTACAATGGTGATTAATTGGGCATTTAATTAGTTTTCATTAATGATTTTACAATAAAAAATATGTTACCATTGACAAATACAAAACAACACTTATACACGTAAATAATACAAATTATTGTTAAATGATTTATATAATGTACATAGAATTATGAACATAACTGTTATTTTTTTCTTGTTGAAAATTAATTTTAATTTCGTAGTTTAATTTAACAAACTGTTCATTGTATTTGTCAGTTGGAACACATTTTTTGTTGTAAAAATATTAATGAAAACAAAGTAAATAGCAAATTTANCACCATTGTAAATAAATATTAATGATACTAATTAAATATATAAGAAGCTATATCGGAAAAAAACACGATAAAAAACGGCAGTGTTCTATGGTGCCCACTCTGCTCACTGGGCTACGCCGAATCTTCGATATACCGGTCACGTGGACCAGCTTATAAGGCGCCCGCGATTCTTCGAACGCTTTTTTGTCGGAAACTAAGGCCCAGATACTTATAATACTTTAGGTGTTTAGTAAGGGTTTTACCCCAACAAGTATGCAGAAGCTCATCCAAATCCATTTCCCATATCACAAACATTCTCCTTGCTCGTATATGCTTCGTGTTGAACCTCACAGTGGAGAGCAATATTTATATATAGTTGTGTACGCTCTAACTTCACCTTTATTTTGAATTTAGTTTACAAATATAGTCTTATATGGCGAGGGTACAACAGTGCAGTCATGGAACGGGTCACAGTTTTCTAACCCGTTGACCTGGTCTGGTGACACGGTGATTCTAAATGGCTTGGTAATCCGAAACTGTCGGACATCTGTTACGTAACTTTTTCTAGTTTATCCGGATAATTATCAGCGAAAATAAGTTGATTGATTTACTTTATATTCACTAGTGATGTTTATTTCCCAGAAAAATTAATTTACTTTTACAAACTCATGCTCAATCGAGGGCCACATGCAAAACGCAAAACTAGTCCACAATGTTATACTGAAACCTATGTCATCGTATGAGTTATAATCCTTCACATGCATGCGCTGTTGCCATATTTCATCATAGTAATTCCACATTTCACGCCTAAACGACGCGTCGGTTATTATTTTACCATAAAGTATTTTCAACAATCTGTANGACCTTTATATATTATGGTCCGCTATATTTTCAACACCATTTATATATGATTAAGGGTATTTACTGCCAGTGAATGAAACACGCTNCCTAAAAATAAATGTAGCTATACCTATTTTATAAATAATTAATTCGAAAGCATACTTTCACAGTAGAATAGAATATCAATAAATTTTATTTTGGAATATTTAACTGAGAAATAAATTGAAATTAAACTGTATATTTCAGGAATCCTTTAAAGAGGGCAATACACGCATACAGCTTAGATACTATTCATCTATAATTTAATATTTAATAGATGTATAATAACGCAATCCATGCTAGATTTTTTTTAGGGACAGCATCATGATTGTTTACTCTATTAGCAAAAATTCGTTGAAACTACGAATGCAAAAGAAAACAATAATAATTGAATCTAAACTTCTGCAATGGTCAGCCCGACTACTCAGACTCACAGTCAAGACTCTTGAAGCGATTTAGTCTACTAGAAACTGTCATAAACAATGAAATGAGTATCAGGAGATAAATTATAAAGTGAGACTTAAANAAANTAATTTAAGTATTTGTGAAACTATGATTATGAAAATGATGGATAATATCTTAGTATTTCAGCGTCAGCTTCAGGGCGCTGATGTATATAAAAAAATATCTAAACTTTAGTTGCCATCCAATACAACTTCCGTCTGGTAAACACAAAAAGGCAAAACTACTCCAAAAATGGTACAAACTGTTCAATAAACATTACTATATTCAGCGACTGACAGAACAATAGCGTAAAATCAATATACGACTATGAATAACTACTTTGACACATTAAATCGACGACAATATAAAATCTTGACCAGTACTGTCCTTATGCGGCAGCTTCGTTCAACTCTAACGCATACGTCTATCAATAAATACCGACGGACCACAACTCAACATACAAGACGCAAATTCCGGCAGCACAGCATAAAGTGCTCCTTTTCTTGATTTCCAGGCTTTCGCCTCGCAATGATGACGATCACAATCAATACCTCCTATAGTACAAGGCCCAAGTGCTCTGACGTCATGCNCTTGTAACGTACGTATGAGTAGGTGATGCCAACCAATAACATTGGCTGTGCTGGTTGAGGCGAGGACAGCCAACCAACTGGGACAGCCCAGACAACCTTCTCGTGTGACGTCACCACACAAGCACTGAGGCCTTGTACTATAAGAGGTATTGTCACAACCCAAATTAAGAAACAACGTGTTTCTGCTCCTGTAAAAAAAAAACACACATTTATTTAAATATCGTTGTCAACTTCGTGTAATAATCCAACTAACGCGAAGAAATTATGTACGTCTGAACGAAAAGCNTGCGAAAGGCAGAGCACAAAGATTTTCTGAATTATAGCCAATAAAATCTAACACATACGTCAGCCCTAATTACACTTAACTTCCATTTCTTTAAATTCCATACGGAAAGTTTGAGCACCAAAAATGTGTGCTCATGTAACACAGAAAATGATGATAGAAATGTTGTCGTTACCTCGGCTAATCCCAGATGGATTAGAGTGGGAGGTGACAAATATCCCAAAACTATATTATTCCCTCGGGGGCGTGAATAAAGGTAGGTTTCCAAAATAAAAAAAAACTGTTATATTTTGTGGAAAAAGTTCTTATCGTCACTTGATATTTTACACACTCTAAAACTCATAAAAGTCAGTAGGAACGAAAATCAGCCAATAAACTCACTCAACCTGTGGAAAGTCAAATNTATTTCTCAAAACAAATTGCAAAGTTGTCTTAGGCATCTAATAGCGTTAGCGCTTGGCTTGGTAATTAATGCATGGCAAATTAACATTATTAATCCCTTTTAAACATACCCAACCTGATTTACAGTTCTGCCTAACAACATTTATCACGCTATTACGATAAGTCCCCAAAATACATATAATCTGAGAGAGTTGCAATGATAACAAAGCTTGTGGATGTAATACAACCAAGCTCAGGCTCAGCAATTGAAACATAAAAAAAAAATTGACTTTCCGACAACGGATACTAAGCTTCTAAGTTTTACAGTCAGTTATCAGTCATTTTCTTCGAGATGGTATACTATTACGCAAGCAAAATCACTTGACGGGCTAGCTCTAGTATTATAACAACTGACGCATCCCCTATCATATAGTAGACAAATACAAATTTACACCCATGGATCAAGTTTTTAATTGAATTTACAATGTCATAATTTAAATTTATCCTTCCAAACGGTCGCTCCACTCTAAAAATTTTTAACATAAAAAATTACACCCACCTCAGTGCATTTTTGAAGTTTCCCAAACAGAAAATTTAACTACATGCTGCACCTCCACAATGCTTCCAGTGGATCTCGACCCCGATGATCTTGATAAATCATTCAGACCCCGGGCGTTGAATCAGTTCACCCCATCAACTGGATGAATGACGGTATCCAAATTCGAGGATTAGAGTTCTCTCGGATTTGCAGAAAATAGAACANGGCTCACACCAAATACTGAACCAATATTCGACGTAAACAGGTATAAGGGTAATAAATGTTTCAATAATAACTGAAGTCAAACTAAAGGGGAATTAAGCTCCAAATCAGCGAAAGTCTATACTCTGTCTCCGTATCGATTAACTCGAAAGAATAACCAAGAAAATAATAAACGGGACAGCTATGCTCCCNAGCTTTTAAAACGTAAAATATAATTCGGCCCTTTCTCTCCGACGATAACCAAACTTAAGGCGTGTTTCTTCTAACCAACCTTCTTCGTCCAGATGCTAGCGATTTTATATCCAGCGGTAATATGTGAAAAATAAACAAAAATAAAGTTTTTGTCACAACAAAAGTTCACGACAAAAGTTCACTCGAGCACGCAAATATCACACAGATGAGATCGGCCGATCCTTCAACAGCGCAGCGAAGACTGACAACAAAAACTCTCATTGAACACGAAGACANAAATAAACATAAACAAAACACTACATTCAACACCTTGATGACTTTAAAATCCCCTTCCTCCCAAAAGGATGGAAAACATAAAAGACACAAATTTTCTGCTACAGGACAAGTAATTTGTATAATAAAAAAAAAAATGAAAACTTTCAATATATTTTGATGAGTGAGTATTTCGTATGTTGATACCAAATGCTTTTAACTATTACTATCTGCCCCTAAACAGAGATTTTTTTACCGTATATAAAACATATAGTCAAACTCCAAAATAAAGATATTTTAAATGCTTAATAATTTAATTACATATAAGTCTTAACTTCTGTACGTTGAAAAAATATCAAGGAATATATGTTTCAATATGATTATCACAGTCAATTAAAGTAGGCTTAGTAATGCTACAAATTGTGTTGCTATTGTAGGATGTATTTAGGCAAGTGTAATTGTTCTTATATTAAAGCATATATTATATTATTATCATACTTTTTTTAATTAAAATACACATTTTAAACGCCAGTAATCCTAAAATGTATATTTGGTGCAAGTATGACTACACAATATATCTGGAATTGGTTTTCGAAATGAAGATTCAATAATATGATATTTTTTACAACTAAATCTATTTAAGTTTATATTCAAGATCTCTCACACCGATGTCAATTATCCACCAGTTTAAGATTATATATATATATATACATGTATATCGAATCTCCTTCAATGATTTGAGCCATACACTTCTAACATCTTTGACGCAATACATGGTATTAAAATGCANTAAAATAAACATGGTTGTTAGTGTTTTACGGACTGAAAAGATAGAGAAACTTGCTGCTTTTGTCAGTTTCCGGCTGATGAAACTCTTCAACTGTTAAAAAAATTGTTACATTGGTTAAAACATTTAATCACTTGAAATGACATTACTTACTATTTTGTAATAACTGGTTTAAAATATTTTTTTTTTATTTTATGAAAGTGTAATTAAAAATATTAGATAGCTGTCACGACATACGTTTATTTGTTCTAAAAGATGTTTCAGTTTTTTATTCATTATATCATATTGTTTTATTGTAAAAAAGAGACTTTTCAGTATGTCTGTAATGTCATAGTCCATAATAATATGCAAAGTCTTAGATAATCTGGAAAATTATTATTTCAATTTTAGTTTTCTCACAAAAAGAGAGAGATAACAGATTTCAACCTTTACACTTTAACGTTTTCCTTTTCAGTTCATCCACAAATATGCTTTGACATAAATGGAGTTTACCCTTCCATTCTTGCATTATTCACTCGATTACTTTCGGTAGTTTGCCTCTACGAGCAGTATCTTTCATCGCGAGAAATGCACCATATGTGAGAATTCTTCCAGCCGGTTTGATATTGTATCTGTCCTAAAAAGGCATAATCGAACCCAATATTTGTTAATTTATATCAGTATTTGGTAATTATCCATTGCATCGTTAAATGGCTTAAACCTGATTTTGGCTGTAATACTTGTAAGCCGTAAACTTGCTCATACTTTTAAAAATTACAATTATATTAAAGTAAGTCTTAGGCATACATATCCAACGTTTAAATGATTACTAATTTGTGTCACCATGATTTGTATAGGGGCCATCTTTAACAACAGTGATATAAGGTTATATAGAAAATAAGNAAATGGAACTGTTGTTAAAAGATTGCATTTTATTACATATTAAGTACATAAAGACAAATCCCACAAAGAGAAAATTAAAGATAAGTACGTATTACCTCAAAATGTTCACACAGTAATTATATTGATTCACTTTTGGGTANACAATATAATTTTAACCTTCCACAATTCATCTTATGGAATATGACTATATCTATACTGCCCTGTTGATGGTTCAATGTATATATTAATGTAACTAAAACATTACATTCAGCAGAAACTACTCTTGCAATCCCACAATCACCTGTATTTTACCAATGCTAAGATTAACATGCTTCAAAACAGTACTATCGTTTAGCTTAGAGAAGTACTACCAACTGCTTCCAGTACATTTAAAATAGACTAATATTATACCATGCGATAATTTAAAAGTTATTATTACCAAAATATTTATAAATGTTTCACTGA
>KZ877889.1:0-12362 GCA_003456935.1 Machilis hrabei
CACTTCTTTAAAACTTAGGTTTTTAATTTAATAGTTATGTATTCATTTATATTTGTAATCCGTGTGATCACACAGTATGAGACATTTCTAATATTACATTTTTCATATTACAACAATCAATTGTTTGTTTGTTTGTTTGTTAGAATTGATGAATAATGTATCCAGTAACAATTGCTATTTAAAATGAATTCTAATACGTAAAAAAAAAAATACCTGGCCGAGGATCGAACCCGGGTCACCGTACTCGCAATCCAGCATCTTACCCCTGCTCTATCATCCTTCTCATTCACTGTTAAAAATAGGTTAATTGAATCCTAGGCTGAAATGTTTGAACACGATTTTGACCCATTTCCAGTGGCGTTCCGTAAAAATTTTCGGGTCATTTCAACTCGTCACGTTTCAAGCTACTATTTAAAACAAACCTCGTCTCTCTACTCCACTGACACCTGAGACACTTCCCTTGTCAGTTAGAGACTATTTAAATTCTCACTAGCAGTGGACTATGAATACGGGTCAATGTTTTTAAATTTACTGTTGTATCACACAAAATGACAGTTCCCAACTTCCACAGCATATGCAAAAGTTGGTACAATCCTACACGTTTAGCAAATGTCAGCTGCTGTAACCTGTTACTATGCAAGACTACACTACTTTCACACGTATAGTTAAGAAACCTATTCATTCCCAAAAGCTTTTCAAGGAAAGCATTTTAAATCATTTGGCAACAAACAGCTAGTGGCACCTCTACATTACTAGCCTACTTTCATTTATACAATATCCAAACCAGCATATAAGTATACCAGGTAACAAACTAGAATGAAATTATGCCAAGAGCTTTGCTAACAAGGTTTACCAGTTCCAATAAATTGTCATTTACTCTAAACCGTTTCACAAAATATGGGGTAAAAGAAAAAATGCTTACTTGCACTCAAGTCTTTAATAATCACAATTTATTCAACAGAACAGGAAATTGGAATATCTATGAACACATACATGCCACTCATTTAAAGCAATCTTTACCAAAATTCTGAGTGCTCAAACATTTGGATTCTTTAGTATTCTTCGGCACCTTCGCCTTCTCCTTCGACAGAGTCCATTCCGACCTCTTCGTAATCCTTCTCTAGAGCAGCCAAATCTTCGCGTGCTTCAGAAAACTCTCCTTCTTCCATGCCCTCTCCTACATACCAATGGACGAAAGCTCTCTTGGCATACATCAAATCAAACTTGTGGTCCAGACGTGCCCAAGCTTCTGCAATGGCCGTGGTGTTGCTCAACATGCACACTGCACGCTGAACCTTTGCCAAATCGCCTCCAGGAACTACAGTGGGTGGTTGGTAGTTTATTCCCACCTTGAATCCAGTCGGACACCAATCGACAAACTGAATGGTACGCTTTGTCTTTATTGTGGCAATGGCTGCATTGACATCCTTGGGGACCACATCACCACGGTAGAGCATGCAACACGCCATGTACTTTCCATGACGGGGATCACATTTAACCATCTGGTTGGCAGGTTCAAAGCAAGCATTCGTAATTTCAGCAACAGACAGTTGCTCGTGGTAAGCCTTCTCTGCAGAAATTACGGGAGCATATGTTACCAAGGGAAAATGGATTCTAGGATAGGGCACCAAGTTGGTTTGGAATTCAGTCAAGTCAACATTCAGGGCACCATCAAAACGCAGGGAGGCAGTTATTGACGAAACAATCTGGCCAATCAGACGGTTCAGGTTTGTGTAAGTGGGACGTTCAATATCCAAGTTGCGGCGACAAATGTCATAGATGGCTTCGTTGTCTACCATAAATGCACAATCTGAATGTTCCAAAGTAGTGTGTGTAGTCAAGATGGAATTGTATGGTTCAACAACAGCAGTGGATACCTGGGGGAAAAGACCATATATTAAAAACACCAGCATATAAACAGTTTAAACACTTAAAATAACTGGCATTACAATACAAGCTGAAAAGAGATCAAAGGAATACAAAAGTGTTGGTAAGTCTTTGGCTTTTCCTATTTCACCTACTCTTAGACTGATAATACTTTTGCCACATCAAAGATCATCGTTTTGTAGTGTCAGACCTAAATTTTATAACTATATCCCGAGTTTTGTTTCTGCAAGCCATAAAAGAAAATGGCACAAAACAACTATTTTACTGCACAAAAATGCCTGGCGGTGATGAAATATATTTTCCTAAAAGGGATTTGCCAAACAAATTTACGGTATGTCATACACAATAGGTGATGTGTGCCCTTCCTACTCCAGTCAAGAACTGGGTTGCTACTAGGTTTAGAAAAGGATATGCAAGCACTGCAAACCAGGGTTGTTCCATTTCAAACAACAAAACATTTAAAAACAAATGTTTAACAGACTAGTTTTTTTTTAATGTTTAAAACCCTAATTTTAAAAAAAAATTTATAAAAAGTCCTTTAACAAATTTGTGAAAGCACTGTAGATATATTAAAAGCTTTTATTTAACTTCACATGTATGTATGTCAATATTTCACCCACTTCCACTGAAGCTATTGTGCTGAAATTTGGCACACACATTTGGTTCTCATGACAATTCACGACGTTACATAAAATTACAAAAAAATAATAAAAAAAATCTTTTATGACTTTGTAGCCTGATTCAGTCTGATTTGAGCATGGCTTATTAAGTAGCTTAAGATGGACAAAACCTTTTTAATAAGTAGCTCGCTCAGCTTCGCTACTTAATAAGCCGTGCTGAAATCAGACTGAATCAGGCTACAAAGTCATAAAAGCTTCTTTTTTTAAATATTTTTTTTATTTTTTAATATTTTTTATTACATTAGTGGTTTACAGATAGTCTAAAAAAATGAAAAGTGTGAATAGAATCTACAGTCTACCATGCCAGAATCACAAGCGCCAGTTTATGCTTGTAAATAAGTACTACCGTATATGATTGAACAGTAAAACTTGTTCATGGGAAGCTATGATCCAGAGACCACAGAACAAGCCAAAGAATGTAGATAGTGGTTCCCTGCATCCAACAAAGTCCATAAGAAGTTAGTTATCAAGCAAGGGGTTTCAGTTTGTCTTCAGACAAAGATGAGCAGGGCATCGACATATTGACTTTTGAGACAAAGATGGAATTTTGCTTTTAGATTACATGGAAAGGGTACATAACAGTACAGTACTATGTTGCACTTTGTAACATTAAGGATCAGATCTTCACCATGAAGTTCTGAACACCCAACCTCATCTGATTTGGCTCCTAACCTCAAAAAAGTACCTCAAGGGAAGAAGGTTTTCAAGCATTGAGGAGGTCACTTTCATGGTCAAGTGGTTTGCAGCAGAATGGTTTCTTTGATGGGTTAAAAAAGTTATAACAACAAAGTGAAGTTATAAGTGTGGAGCTCAGGGGGATATGCAGAGTATAACTTTTTTCAATCCAGTAGCCAAAAACTTGTAAGCATCCCTCATACCATTTAAGAGTTATTAAAAAATTATATCTGGAATCTTTTAACATCCTTAGACTGAACCAACTTTTAACCTGAACTGGCATTAATTTTCCAACACATGTACTCGCTTTTTTATATAAAAATTTCTAAAGGTAATGAACATGTCAAGGACAGGAAGGAATCGTAATCATCTCATTAACTCAAATGCAGATAATAAACCCCAAAATTATTAATTTTACAACAAAGGTAACCTTCACCGTATTACGTAATATTAAGCTCTCAATTTTTTTAAAAGTAACCTGTCCAACATGCACAAATATGAAGGGCCTATCCACCATATTCAGGGGTTGCATTACAATATTTTTTAATGTGTCCCAGGGATGCATTACGCTGGAAAAATGCGTCCTCAAAAATATTAGTGTCCCATGCATATACCATTTTTTTTATTGTGAAAAATTTACCTACCGTATGTGTAACACTAGTTTTACACAACCTAATTTAAGGTGGTGTGTTTAAAAATACCAATAATGATCAACAAAACTGGTGTAAAACAGGAGGCCGTCAGTTAAATTTGCTCTGCTTTACAATGAAAGCAGACTATGACATTTGAATAAAATTATCAATTCAAAATATTGCAGCAGGCCTATAATTTTTGCACAAGTTTACACAGATTTTCATCTACCATTAACCCTTTCACTGCTAGGTTTTCAAAACCCATTGTATTCCCCCTATGCTGGGTTATTTTTGGACAATGTAAAATTAACCTACAAGACAGAAAAAGTAAAATTACCGATTCTGGGCAATAAATTTTAAAAATCTGTTTCTACAGAATTAGAAGTTACATCAGAGGTTTGTACATCACTAGATGAATTGTCAAATGTATGTGAATGTACCAGATTTTCACTGAACACTGAATCCATCAACTTTTTCTGCTTTTTATTAGGAATCTGAGGCTTGTCCTCACTCTCTGAATACTAGACACATCTTCTATGTTTTTATTACTGTTATTAACTTATTTACTGCAAAGCCTCCACTGTATCCTCATCACAAATAAACATTCCTCTTCTAGGTGCGCCGCCATGACTATCAGCTGTTTACACATGCTTGTTAGATTACAATTTGTTTCAGCTGTAGTCAACCAAAGACTGTGTTCAATCATTTTTCTCATCTCTCAAGAGATGGCAGTGCAAACGTGGAACTGGTCTGGCTCGTCAAGTTAACTCGAGTGCCGCACCGATAACACAAAGTGTGCGATAAGAGTTAAATCGACTGCCGCAACTGCGGCACACGTAAGCGAAATAGAGTATACTCGATAGCCTCAGTGAAAAGGTTAAATATCTCTGATGATGACGATTTTGGTGTTTTACGTCCCGTCGACACACAATGGGTCGTTAGGGACGATGAAACAATGTTTATTGTGATTAATGAAAATGAATGAACATCCCAAACATCCATGCCTTACACGGGATTCGAACCCACAACCTCTTGTGCACTTAGGAGGGTCCCTTTTATTCTTAGACTCCATATCACTCAACACTGAAACTGCACATTTGTTATAAAAATTAAAAGAGCAAAACAAATAAATGTAAGTAGCAATAACCGTGAAACAAACTTGTCGGCAGAGGGGTACGGATTTTTTCTTTTACAAAGTATGATGCAACTTGATACCAGCGACAATGTAAATTTCTTACCCTAGTTCACCCTGACATATGTTTTGATTACACCCATTACCTGGCAACTGAAAACAGATTAGTAAAACACAATGTAGTTTTATATAACCTGGGAGCTGACAATTTATTAGATTGGAAAAAGTGAATTAAAGTACTTAAATTAACGGGATCAACGTGAACTGTGTCTTCTGCAAGATTTAAGCCTAAAACTGTCAATCTGCACCAGCAAAGTGCATAGCACTTAACATCCTGTTTGTAACAAAGGGCAAGATTACAACAGGCACTTCGCCCTCAAAAGTACCAATCTGATGACAGATGCTGGCAAATTATAGTACTGGACGTGTACAGCGCATGACCCTACAATTCATACACTTCTGCATTTTTCATACCAGACACTGAAATGCATTTACTGAAAGCCCAAAATTATAATTCATGCTGCAATGTCTACAGATTTTTCCACTCCGCCTAACATGGGAGACATTTTGTGGTTCCTTTACGTATACTTTAAGAGCACCCTCAGAAATCAGTCTGTTCGCAAACATTCCGTAAACTGTATTTGCTTAACATTTTCAGCTACCAAACCAGGGCTCGAAATTACACTCGCATTTGGCGAGTGGAATTGAAGTGTAGGCGAGCTGTTAATTTACCATGAATTTTTGCTTTTTTCCTCTATATGGTAATCTTTATATGTGCCTAAAATAACATCTTATGATCATTTTATGGGGTTCTATAAGCATTTTCAGCTGACATCATATGCAAAATATTTTAATTTGGCAATTTTCTGTCATATTTTGCATAATATCCTTCAGCCTAGTCCATTGAAGAGTTTACGCAGTTCAGTTTTTTTTTACGTCCTTCAGAATTGGCAGCAATAAACAATGTGGGAATTATTAGTTATTAGTCAAATAATTTGAAAGATTTTATTTAGCTCACATTTTCTGGTAAACAAGAGTGGAAAAACGATAGGAGACTGAAAAGAAGAGATCCGAGAGCGGGAAATCCCCTAGATGCGCTGTTACTAGTGTCTGCCGGACTCGCACACAAGGAACGTATGTTAAGTTTTTCGACAATTGTGATCTGTAGTTGATCAAATGGCAAACATGAAGCAGACTAAGTTGAACTTCTTTATTAAAACTTAAAGACTTGTGAAATTTGTCAAGTTATTGCATTTCTTGACCGATTTTTAAAGAACTTTGAAACCACTGTGTGAGGGGTTGCAGAGCAAAAGCCTTACGACATGCCACTTGAAATCCAAAATAGAGTATTCGCTTTAAGTTTTGAAAGAACTAGGTGAAAAGTGTGGAAGAAATAAAGAACAATTTTTGGAAAAGNTTTCTCATACGGGAAAGTTTCTTGGGATACAGCTGCAGTCTGTAGAGGCAGTTTCAGTCATTACATGCAGCGGTATTGGAAAACGCTAGTACGTATTTAGTTGAAAGACTTGGGTCTGTGTCTTTAGATGTTGTTATGAGCCTTCACATATTCGACATCATAAACTGGCCTGATAGCCTAAATCTAAAACCATGAATTTTGGACAGAGTGAATTAAGTGTTGTGGTAAAGCAGAGTGGGCAGATTACAAGCCGACTTATCACCTTTTGCAGATGCCCTGCAAAAAGCATGCCAAAACAAGGACAGATTTCATACGCTACTTCCACTGATCAAGTACTGTGGTGTTCTACCAGCGAGTACTGACTGCTTCCTGCGAACGTGGTTTCAGTTATCAAAACAGAATANAGAGTCTATTGTTCAGCTTTGTCTACCGATTGCCTTGATGATCTGCTGATGGTAGCAGTTAATGGTCACTCAAAGATTTTAATCCGAGCATGGCAATTGAGAAGTGGTACTTTTCATCTGAGAGACAACCCTACACAGGGATGGGTTCTGCACAGATGCTTTTTTTACATTATTATTACAAAATTGATGTCGAGTGGTGTTAAGATGTGGCGAGTGGATGTTGATCTGAAATTTCGAGCCCTGTACCAAACAATACATTCCTTTCAATCTTTTAAATATATAAAAATATATTACAAAAACAATATTGCAAAGTACACTAATGTGCAACAAAGGTACAAGTTGAGTAGCTTTCCCAAGTTAACTCCCATCATTCTAGATCCAAATAACAAAATTTTGATTCCCAACAAACTAAACTGTCTCATTACTTTCACATTTGAGAGAGCCTGACAGCAACAGTTTCACCCAACCTATGAAAATGTACTTCCAATCAAGACAGTTTCCAAGTTTAAATACAGTTCTGCAAATAACAGTTTAATAAAATAAAACTGAAAAGGCCTAGAATGTAACCAATGACCGTTTAAGGAATTTGTCCTACAAAGCAGACAAAATAGTAAAACCACACTGCAAATTGCTACGAACATTTACAGCCAGATCTATCGAGCTTTTATGCCACAGTAAAAACACTGAGGAACATAACTGTTCATAAATGCTTTCCAAAATGGCTTCAAGCATTCTGAATTTCTGGTTACACCAGTTATACAAAATCACTGCAACTACTTTCAGGATGACATTAGTTATTTAGTGATAAAAATATATTCTCGCAAGCCAATCTCTGCACAATTGTTACTATTTTTATATACACACCTGCGGAGCTGGATAGATTGCAAACTCAAGTTTACTTTTCTTGCCATAATCCACAGAAAGACGTTCCATTAGAAGAGATGTGAAACCAGACCCAGTGCCTCCGCCAAAAGAGTGGAAAATTAAGAAACCTTGGAGTCCTGTACACTGGTCAGCTAATTTACGGATGCGATCCAGCACCAAATCGACAATTTCTTTGCCAATTGTGTAGTGGCCACGTGCATAATTGTTTGCTGCATCTTCTTTGCCTGTGATCAACTGCTCTGGATGGAACAGCTGTCGATAAGTACCAGTTCGAACTTCATCTGAAAACAAAATCGGATGCGTATGTTTAAAATCCAATTAGACAATGCTAAAACTTTCACTCGCACCTCCACCAAACAGCTACGAAATAGTGGAAATAAAAAGTATTAACACTTTGGACAGCTTCAAGAAACAAAAATCCTTTTGAAAACAGCCCTCAACTGACATTTTCACACATAAGCTATGCATACATATTTTTTTATATCTGGTGCCATAATGGTTCTTGTTCAGTCTCCAAAATCTTTTCCCAATGCCCAAATGTCATTTTATTGTGAATCTACAAGTATTTGTAACAAAAAATGTCACGTTGTCCTAACGCTTGTGGTTTAGATTCTCCTGATTTTTCCACTCAACTTACATGTTAGGGGACAAAGACTATCTACTACAAATGTATAAATGCTAATACATTACAATGGTTTTTTACTGCCTTTAACATTAAACTTGTGATCCTGTATTACCACCCCAGATATACACTGACTTAGCAAAACTCATGCGATACCCACCTAATATCTGGTCGGGCCCCCTCTGGCCCTGCGGAGTGCAGCGATACGGCTTGGAACCGAGTCTGCAAGTCTCTGGTACACTTCCAGAGGCAGTTCACACCACAGTCTGCAGAGCAACAACCAATTGTGGCCTGTTCGTGGGTCGAGGATCCAATACACGGATGATGATGATATGATGTTTAGGGGAGCGTCGACGGCCTAGGTCATTTGCGCCCCAATACACGGAGTCTGCGTTCAAGGGCATCCCAGATATGCTCGATTGGGTTCATATCAGGGCTTCAGGGTGGCCAGTTCAGTCATTGGACCTCCCCTGCATGCTCTTCGAACCATTAACGGATGACATTGGAGTGATGTGGCGGCGCTTTGTCCTGTTGAAAGACTGCAATGGCGTCAAGGTGTTGACGCCAGAGTTAGCAGTGGCACCCGTGTAGGGCGACGTTTCTAGCGCGGCCAGTGTTGAATTGGGCCGTGATTTGTTGCAAAGTTGCTCTCCTGTCTCTGTTGACCATTTGTCTCGGGTGCCGCCAGTCTCTGTCATTGAGGGCGGCTGGACACCCGGTATGGTGTGTTGTGGACTGACGCCCTCATCCACCCATTCTCGGTACACCCTGGACACAGTTGAACGTGGGAAGCCGAATTCCTGCACCACCTCCGAAATTGAATGTCCCATGCGTTGAGCACCCACCACCATGCCACGTTCGAATGCAGTCAACTCACCACGACGTTGCATTTCACATCACTCACTCACAGCCACTTACCACGTCTCACACAACTGCAGCCGTCGCGGAGCACTGCAAGTGGCGTGGAAGATACGTGGTGTCCGCCCGCGAATCAGTGACCTGCTATCCGATGAGTTTTGCATAGTCAGTGTAATTGACTTACAAGTACATACATACATTCAAAAAAATAGTCTTCATGCAAGCCTTTTCTTGGCCTGACATCAGTTTTGACACTCTACTGCTACCAGTACACTAAACTCAAACTTTCAACTGGTTCAGTCATACCTAAGTTTGAAAAGTTTTAGAATAAAAATAATAAGTAGTTTCTATTGGCAGTCCAAACAGGAAATTCCGAAGACAAGTTTTCTGTAAGAATTCCTATTTCTCAACCAAGTTCCTGTGGTAACATTTATTACCATAAAATTTTCACTTTCAGATATTCAGAACTATCCTCCTACCCTATTACGTACAAAACTTGTGCACACCTTACCTATTAGATATTGGGAACCACAGCACATTTTACTCTATAAATATGTAGGTCATCATCAGCATGAAGCTACACAGAGCAGGTCCTACCTTCTTTATGCATATTCACTACAGCCAGGCCAAAAATCACGCAGCTTAATGTTGAACAAATCCGGGAAATTAAAAAAACTAGAGACGCAGAACAATGCCTTCTGTTGATTGTGGTGTACAATTTTCAACAAAAAGTAATTAAAATCTAATGTGTGTAATTTGGCAATTTCTCCAATTTTGGTAAAAACACCGAATTCGCCAAATTGCACATAGGCCCTATTGGCAGGGGTTGAAAAATATAGGTAAGGTCCACTCGTCAGGAATAAAATATGCAAGTCAGGGAAAAGGGCACCGTAATACCCCCGTAGGGGTCCATGGGCAGAGCAATCTTAGTGTTTAAAATAGGCCTATACTTGAATTCCATGTGTAATTATGTTCTAGGCATATACAAGGGACAGTCAAATGAAAACCTTAAAAAAGTTAAAAATTCGAAACCATGTGCAATTGTTTTGTAAGTGAGCAACAGCGATATCCATGTTTAAAATTGTTGCCGACAGGTGGCAGCATGATGCTGGACCTCTTAACCTAGATTTGGTGGCAGTGTAAATTTGGCAGCCCCGCTTGAGACTTGCACCAAAGAGGAACAGCGTTCTGTTATTCGCGTTTTGAATAGTGAAGGAATAATACCTATCGAAATTCATCAAAGAATGAAAGTGCAGTATGGTGAAACATGCCTGTCATTGCAGCAAGTCTAAGAATGGAGTAGGAAGTTTGTAAGCGGCGTTATTTCTGTGGCGGACTCTCCTCAACCAGGACAGGCACACCGAGCAGTGACGCCTGACAGCGTTGCACCAGTTGAAACCATGGTTATGGAAAATTGGCGCGTAACGGTTGATGAAATAGCCATTCATATGGTATGTCGACGTCCTCAAGAATCACCCAAGTCCTTTTTTTTTTTAGGTTCAAACGACGTGGGCTGCCGAGTACAATTGTGTTTTTGCAACACGAGAATGCTCGATCCCATACTGCCCGTGCAACTGTTGCCTCCATCCAGGATATAAAATGTAAGTCTTCCACATCCGTCTTATTCTCCAGACCTCGCCTCCCTCGATTTTCATTTGTTTGGGCCACTCAAAGAGGCGTTGGGAGGCAAGTCTTTCAAGTCCGACGAAGAGGTGCAACAGGTGGTGCATGAGTGGCTACACTTATAGTCTAAAGAATTCTTCTATAGAGGTATCCATGCACTTTCAAAACGCTGGAATACCTGTATAGAATGTCACGGAGATTACTTTGAAAAATGTTGCAAGTTTTTCAATTTTATATTTAATAAATTACGATATAAAAAATATTTAAGGTTTTCATTTGACTATGCTTTGTAAAATGTGGTTGGCTCCCTTTTGAATTTAAATTCAAATTTAACTCGCAAGTCATTTCTTGTTTGCTGACTCCTGCCCAGTGCCAGAAGCATATTGTTTATGACCGTGTGTCTGATGGTTCTTTGAAGCCCATGACAACACGTGACGAACTATCAAACAAATTCTTGAATTGAGGCCATGGAACACCTTGCCATACCATTAATATAGTACTAAAGCCATTTCAGTTCTTGCTATTTAGTAAGAATTTTTTTTGTTACCAACACACTTGTTACCGTTTGACGAATCACTTCCAAACTGTGTTTAAACATGGGGAATAACTGTCAAAATACTAGGCCTAGGGCTATCTTGTTTTACGATATTTGAAGTAATAAGTTCACTAGTTTCAATCATTCTATTATCATTACTTGTCACAGCTTTGGTGAAAAAGTTGTAAATTTTTGTTTACGACATTTTGGCTTCACTATAAATAAGCACGCCGCACACGACGACATATCCGAGTAAAGCTTGGTTTATGCTCCTTGCCGTATACCCAATGCCAGAGATGAAATAGAAACAACGTTGTAAGAAGACATACTCTGTACTTGCACGTTTCTGCATGCCGCTGCCGGAGACATATCCTAATGTCTATTTTTTCCGTATCATACCATAACGTGCCGACACACGAATCCCTTTGTGCCTGAATCTAGAAACTATTTCAGTCTAACGCGAGAAAAGAACAGTCGAAACCAAAGATAACATAAGAATATCTATAGGTCTGCATTGTTTTCTCACGTACGCACGAGGTTAGAGTTTCTCTGCTTGGGAGTCGTTATTGCCCTTTTTCAGTTTGAAGTATAATTACATCGTCAGGATGGGAGATGACACCCAGAAAGAATAATATTGGCCATCGATGAAACATTAATTATTGTTCAGGGTATTCCGAATATCTATAATAAATCTTGGCCAGATTATAGGGATTCCAAAAAGAAAAAAACTCTTGGAAGACAGTTGATAAGATAACAGTATGTCATCAAAGTCCATTTCACTTGACATCTTACTAACTAAACCATGGGAGATATAAATATAAAATCAAGTCAATTAACTTTAACCACCACCAGTGGTTGCTCTGGCTTTTCCCTTTCTTTCGCCAAAATATGTTTAGTGTCGCCATGTATATAAAATAACACCATTGGTATTAAACAAGACATGGTAGATATTTAATAAACTTAAAGAAAAGGGATGATTGGATGCAATACAAGTGACAGTTTAAGTTTGCGA
>KZ877917.1:7817-17887 GCA_003456935.1 Machilis hrabei
CGTTTCTTCAATTACGTTTTACCATTTGTCCCTGAGGAAGCCATAAGAGCTTGTAGCGAAACGTTGGAAGTATTCCAGTAATGACAGTGACTACTTCAACGTATATGACAAAGTACTTACAGTGTCTCCTATTTTACACAAAGAAGGTTGACGTAAATATGACCCCCATTTCGAGTCGCATGTCACAGGCCCACTTACTAGTTGTGACCCATGAAACTAATTTGCTTAGAGGATAAATACAGAATAAAAATTCAACATTTAAATGCAATCTCATAGATCATTAGCTGTTTAATTGCAAAGTTGTCCAGGGAAACTAATTTTCTTTCTTTGGTATAAATAATCATCATAGAACCACATTTTGTCAGCTCCTGAAACAGAGAATGAAGAACTCGTAATCTTGCTTCTTCCAGAACTAGAATTAGATCAAGACCAACTATTAAGGGATGTCTCTATTGCCTTTGCAGCAAGTCGACTGTTTTCAAGCCATCTGATGGACCTTTTTGGGACCGATTCAAATATATTCTGACCTTACAGAAATTCCTCCTTTTGCCATCCACACTGTTTACAACGAATCCAACATGTACAGTGAAATTCACAGCTGGAACATTTCTTCTTTCAGAAAGTCCATAAACTTCCAAATCACTTTGCGGCCATCCACCGAAACTTGGAAGAATGCTTTTCCACTCGCTCGACACACAGCCGGTGGTGGGTTCTTTTACATCGACACACTCATCGATGGGACCCTCTTTTAACGTCCCTCCCGGAAGACGCCTACGACCGTACCTTAGCGTGGAGTGCTTCACAGGCAGACTCGTAGGATTACCCTATATANTCCTGGCTAGAAGTTGGCCCCAGTATTTGAACCCGGGACCTTCCGATCANATGGTGGGCACTCTACAACATATCGTTTTCCAACATATGGCTTTTGTAAACCTTACAAGACCATACAAATCTTGCATCTCTTTGGTAAGAGTCCCACAATAAACTATGATATCCTTGGAACACATTCTCGTGAGTATAACAACTCTGTTCCTTAAAGTAAATTAAGNGATTTCGAAATGAGCGAGGAGATATGCTGTGTTTTTTTTATGGTTTTATTTTCTGTAATGGTAAATAAATTAAAAGAGGATTCACAATTACATTACTTTTGATTCTAATCCTTATTTAGAATTGAAAAACACATCTACAATAAATAACATGATTTAAAAAAGACGTTGCTCTGGCTAGTTTCCCTTGATTGATCGAATATAGCAAAAATGCCCATAGACGTTTCGTCTCATTGATAAAAAATATATTATCACAACCTAATTTAATTCGGGGTACCAATCTGAAGCTTTATTTCAGTTTTACATAGATGNCAAAATATTTACAAATCTCCATGAAAAAGTGGCAACGCTGAAGTGCTTTTAGGTTTGCACAACACAGGTGACGTCAAATCACATTAAAGTTTCAGATTTCAGGTGATAGCTAGTGTGAAATATTTAGGATGTAGCGTTGCCACGACAGCGCCATCAGTCGACCGGTAACAAAAGCGTACCGAGACCCAGTAAACGGCGCGAATATCTAAAAATGTCCGTCTTAAATCTGCAGTAACGTGTACTTTTCTTGGTAGAAACTGAAGCTAGCATATTNAGTTCACCAGAAAAAGTTTTAAGAAGCTAGATGCTTGTAAATATAGCCCCCAAATTAAGCATACAAAGCCGTGACGTCATCAAAAGACTCGAAGTAAAATAGGGTTATATTTGACCGACGATATGTCTGATACTAATGAAGGCATTCTTAAATTATGAATATAGATGGTCACTCCCATCTTNGAAATCGCTCAATTTACTTTCGATATCACAGTTACGCATTGGTATACTATTCCTCCAACTACTAGACGATTCTCTTGAGGAATTGTAGTGTCCTTGGAAACTATGATGTAACAATATAGCATTCCATTTCCTCCAAGGTGAAAACTTCCGATTCGTTTCAACAAACCTCGCGCAAATACTCTGTATTTTGGTAATCAGTTCTCGGCAAGATATTCGATTTAGGCTTTGAGGGTGTTCGTCTTCTTAAGCGCCACCACTTAAAGTAATTCAATGGTGGTCAAATGCCGCCTCGTTGCGTACGTTGCAATAAACCATTTCAATTGGTTCTTCCATCCCACTCCGACTCGTCTACCACAGGCTGATCGAGTCTACGAATAATTGAATTCTCTTACATGAAAAATCTACTAGTTGGAAGCTTAGACTCCAGAAGAATATGTTCATAAAGTTTATAGTTTCCATCCATTTGAGACAACTCACTGCTTTCTGTATTTAGTGTGAAGGCATTTCCAAACAATAAAGTCCTATAACGCTCTCCTCTAAACAATATATCAATCGGCTCTAGCCTCTTTTTATAGTGCAGCTTATTTTTGCTCCGACGGCTTCAAAAACATTTTCAAATACCTTAATTCGTGTTTTGCTAACGTTACCAGTAAAATTAATCCAAACCGAGACGAGTCCGCCATCTGTGAAAACGGTCCATCGTTTTGATGTCCCACTAACAATTTGTTCTTGGAGGTGCTCTCATGGAATTTCTGAACCATTGCTTCATACTCAGGTGCCCACACATATTTACTGTTTTTCAATCATTCTAATGGCTTTAGCATTCTGCTGCCCTGTTTAGTAAAAATCTCATAGCTACTCCCATTAACATTAGTAACTCCCTCCTTACAAGGTTTTGGTTTTCCTCACAACTTTGAGTTTAAACCATGTGTTTATCGTAATGCTGCACTTACTTGCATGTCTCATTAATTAGGCACAACTTTAGAACATCAAGTTTGGCCTTGAGACAAGTAAGGCATGCCTTCTACATACGGGGTTGCAACAACTCTTTCCTGTTAAGTGCCGTCAATACATCATCAGTGCAGACGTGTACGCCTGTCTCTTGTCAATGTAATTCATAAAGGCTTGCATCCAGTCTGAAATGCTTGTTTCTTTCCAAAACTCGTGTCTGAATTGAAGTCGGGTCCTCGTCGCATATCAATGCAGTGAGCCTACAGACGCTCTCTTCCAACTCAATTTGAAAGTATACGTTGTTAAGTCCATCTCACTGAATGAGTGCACTCGTCTTAAATGCTGCCCTATGCCCCTTATGCTTTTGAGTGTCTGGTCAAGTGATTCCGATCAAAACTAAATCTCGACTTGCCATCGACCAAAGGCACTATTACTAGCCGACAGGACCATGGACTTTTCAATCACCCCTAAATGTGTACAAAGAGTTACTGTGTATTTCCAGGGTGTTGGTTAAGATTTACACTTGACCAAGTTTCAATTCACTATCTCAGTATTGTGTTTTAATCCTTACTCTTCTCAAAAAAGAATGTTGGGCATCTGTGTCCCAATCNAAGATCGTACTTCACCTTGCCATGTCTCGGACAAACTTCCGTTACGATTAACGTCGTCTTTTGCCGCTTCTGAACTATAAAGATAGCATCTGCGCAGCCTGACCTCTCGTTGGAGTAAATGTCTCCAACATTTAAACGAAGACTTCCGTTGCAAATCGAAAGCCTCATTCTTGCCGATAAACTTATTGTTCAATACGACTTCTTGTCCACAAACTGCCCTTTTAGCGATAAGACCATATAATGGTTCCAAACAGATACGTAGTTTCTGAATACTAGGCCACCCAACCAACAAATCAAAATGTAACTTCCATGTTATTGTCATCACCCACATCACCAAAAATATCAAATAGCTGACAAAATACGGCAACATAACCGTTATTGCAATATGCTTTACAGCGTTGCCTTGTCTACCAGGGCTACAATGGGCTGACTTTTCAACTGCCATTTGCAAAATTTATCGTTATCAAAGTCGTTAGTGGACGCTATTGTAATTCACAGCGGGGGTGGCTAGGGCGAACTTTAGGTCAACGTGGCTTAGCTTCCTAAATTCTGTCTTCCAGTCCGGTTCTAACCTGTCCTGTCGGAATGTTCATTGTCTGTTGTCGCTCCACCTGTTTCCTGGAGTCTCCACACCTGTTCTGGTCTCTCTAGTCTTTGTTAGACCTTCCAGGTACCTTGTTATTTTGTCCAAATTCAACACAGTCGTTGAACCATCTTGCATGTTAGTCACAACCAACTTTTGTCCATCCTCGCCCAGAGTTACCACTCGTCTGGAAACCATTACTACATCTCTTTTGTGAATACGCATCTCTTTACAGATGCTAGTTTGATGCCCGATACTTCCTCGAGGTTAGGGGCCCGAAGCTGTCAACGCTTTGGAAGTCTGTGTACGTACACTCTTCCAAGTTATCTTTTTTTCCATTCTTTATTGCTGCTGCCATAACCATGGTGGGCTGAGGATACATTTTCAACAGCCTCGTTTCAACTTTGCGATCGCATCCTCTGTGGCGCATTTCCTTATACGCCTTCACTCTTGTCATGAGGTCAGCCAAATTTAGCAGACTCTCGTATACCTATAAACATCAGAATGGATCTATTTGTCAAATCTTGCATGACAACCTTTGTCAAAGCTTCCTCACTAAGACTGATTTTAGGCATTTCATGCCACTGTTCCGTCCAAGTTTTTGTCTAAAGGCAAACAGTGTATATCTAAGCGTGCTCTCCGCTCCTCAAAACTGAGCTAAATTTGCCTCTTTCATATACTGGCTGTAAGCAACTACTGGTTGCATGGAATAAGTGATAAAGGTTGGTTGGTTTTCTCTCTTCACCCACTTCGTTGAAATAGTCCTCCACCTCGTGGATCAATCGCACCTGGTTTCATTACCTGCCCCATTCTGTCGATATCAGACTGTCTGCTGTTATAAGAGTCTGGTTTTACATCATGGTGGACCGAATTTCTCCTTCTGGTGTTATAGGTGTCTATCCAGTCTTATGTCTTGGGGGAATTTCTCCTCATCTCCTAAGGAGTCCAGTTTAATGTTTTGGTTGACGAAATTTTTCATTGATTTGTTAAGGCGGTTCGGTTCGACCCCTAAATATCTCATACTTTTATATAATCACAAAATTAGTGCACATGGCTAGGATTCTATTTTGTGAAGCCATAGGAATTGAAATTATTCCTCTAGAATGTAAAATTTCTGATTTATAGTGGTTTTAATTGGTTTATTAGCCAATTTAATTACGAGTACTGCGGTCAACTATTTTCCCGAATGAAATAAAAGTTTACAGAAATCGTAACGTACTTATTGTCTATAGCTTGAATGTGCCAGATTGTGTAAAAAATAGTCACAGTTCCGTGTACGACCATTTTAATTGGGTATTCCTACTTTGAATCTTCAACGTTCAATGAAATTGAATATATCATCGACTGTAATTCACTTAAAAACAATCTGGCACATTCAAGCTATAGACAATTGGTATGTTACGATTTTCGTAGACTTTTATTTCGTTCTCTTGAAACGTGATAAACATTCCAATTAGCTGTCAGGTGACCTGTCCTCGTGGATCCATTAACCGTGTGTAAGCCAAACACGCCAATATCGAGAAGCGACTTGCCATCTGGGTTGTCAACTTTCAATGTCGCAAAGTTTCGTTCGAAAGCCGAGATTAACGGTCGTGCCATCCATCGAAAATCGCAACATGTTTTCTAAAGAGAGCGAAAGACCTTCCGCGAATACTTCCGACAGATGGTCCGCTGACGAGAGTCTAAGAAAGCACTGTTCCAGTAATGAGCAAAAACAATTTTCTGGTTTACATCCCAAAACCGTACCACCGTATTTAGAGGGTACGTCCTTCTGAAGCGCCAGAGCTCCTTTCACACGAGTTCAAGGACATCTTCAGAGTGGCCAAATGATCTCTTCATCGTTTATGGTGAAAACCTTCATACCTTTTCTGCTTCAAGAATTGAGTTGGAGTCTGATCATGATGAAGGTATTGGATCTTCTACATGTGGGTCAGATCTTGATGATGGTGGAAGCTCAGAGTGATGCCGAGATGTTCCCTTCGTAAAAAATGAAATGCTCGGGTGTAAAGATTTACGCAACACATTCTTCAAATGTTTTGGTCCGTTAGCATGTGAAACCAAAGCTTGCTTTCCCATATTACTTAATTTGAAATACTTCAAGCACACTTCACAATATGCTGAACGAGGATCCCCTTTGTACGAAATCTAATCATCCAGCAAAGTCTGGATACAGTTCATTATCTAGACACTGATTATTCATAATGGTATTGTTTCTCCAACTTTAACAATGAAAACCTCAAACGAAAAAACGTGTCATAAATACGAGTGCATTGGTACAATTTAAGCGACTATGAATTCAATCGGGTCAAGTGTAAACCACCTGAAAAAAAAATGCTAACACAACCTGGGTTACGGCAGGTTGGAGCATGAAAATTTCCCCTCAAATTCTATCATTGGGGAAATTTCACTGACTTTTTAAGTATTTGGAAGATTTCCCTGACTTTCCAGAAAGTGGACACCCTGTAATATAGAACAATCGGTGGAGATTATTGTAACGGACAACCAGATGCTTTATCAGCCAAAACAAATCTTTGGCAACAATTATTCTGTTTCTGCAAACTGCCTCAGAATCTGGGACACAACCTTCGTGGACATCTTAAACAACGAGTTAAAGGATTCCAGGCTAATAACTTAACAATGAATAGAAGAGAGACATGTACAACTGTTAATTGATAGACGTGGCGAGATAGAGGACATTTTTTTAAGACAAAATCATTTAAAAAGTAGGTACTGGGCTCACTCATACTAATAAAATATCTACAAGAATACAATTTTTACCGTCAAGTTTAATAATAAAAATTCAATTTTATAATTACCAATCATTGCAAATATATTCTATGTGATCACCATCATCAGCAATGCAGGTTTGGAGGCGAGTTACAATGTTTTGCCTGCCGTGTTCTATCCAGCATTGATGCAGAAATTTATCTGCATCCAAGGATAAAACGGTGCTGCATTTCGTCCAGATTTTGCGGTAAAGTCTCATAAACCTGAGTTTTAATGTGACACCACAGAAAAATGCCTAGTGGTGTTAGATCAGGTGATCCCGGTGCCCATTCACCTGATCCCACACATCGCTGGTCAAAAGTATTCCTTATCCACTGGCTTATAGCTTGCACCCTGTGAGGAGGAGCCCCATCATGTTGAAACTACATATTGTTAAAATGGTGCAATGGAACATCATCCAGCCAGTCCGTAACAGATGTTTGGAGCAAATCTAAATAGCGCTGTCCATTGAGTATGCCCTGTTAACAAAATGGGCCAACTATGGTATTGTCATAAATGCCACACCACACATTTGTTGACCGTTGTATCTGGTGGTGATAATCTCTTGTCCAGTTAGAGTTTTTTGAGCACTAGTAGTGGCTGTTGTGACTGTTTACAATAACTTCACTGTTAAATCTAGCTTCATCTGTCCATAACACTTTGTTCAGAAACTGAGGATCGTATTGCAGTTCATTTAATATAAAATTGCAGTACTCGAATCGACTACCTCTATCACCGTCTAGCAATCCATGTTGAAAATACACATGATATTGGTGGAACCTGTGTCTGTGGAGTATAACTCTAACTCGTCCAAAACTTGCACCACTTTCCGTAGCAGCGGTTCTTATGCTGCTATGTGGATGTGAAATGAAGTACGCCAGAATGGCTGTTTCATTCAGTGGGCGACGTATAGGATAAACGTAAAACTGTCTTATGTGTTGGACGATTAGCACCTGGAAACCGTCTTCTAAATTCCTGAGCAGTTTCTCTTGCATTTCTGTTACACACGCCGTATATTATAATTAATACGCAAAATTCAGCGTTTGTATATTGAGGCGTGTTGTTTATGCTATACACTAATAACTGTAACACACACTATTTCTCATCAATCACATTACCAACTGAACACTTGCTAAACTAAAACAAGGACTAGTAATTGTTTTGAAGCTGTCCGACCTTTTATACGTGAGGAGTACAATACTATACACGTCTTTGTGTAACAACAATGTCGACAAAACTGATGTCGATCAGTGCATCGGTTCTGATTTCATGTATTTGTAACATGTGACAATTAGGCCTAATAACGGTAAACCTCAGTTCCACGGCACGTATTGTACTTGTCATCTATAATAAATGTATTGACTACTCGAACGAAGTGTCCAAGGTCACTGCAAATGTCCGTCTTCTATGCATTGCAAAGTTATTAGCCTGGATCGCCTTAACATGAACAAATTTAATTTGTGCTGTACACACACGGTAAGTATTATAAATTTGATGTGGCTGACTTAAATTTGTACACAAGTGATCATACTCTACTGGTTTGTGATTTAAACTTTTGCTCTATCTTGCTTGGTTTCAGAGATAGCGATAGGTTGACCTTGAAATATGGGTTCAAGGTCATTGACAGTGTAGTCCCTAAATGCCCCTAAGTATACTAATATGTAGTCATTTATGTTCTATCTTTTTGCAGTACAAAGTTATTTGCCTGGGTCACTTTAAAATGATCACCCTATATATAAACAATATTTGCATTAAATGTTTGAGTTCTAACAAAACGGCATGTAGATTCAATACACTTTTACAAATTTAAATAAGGATGAACATTTTGTCTGCAATTACAATTATTTTCTATTCGAAATGGTTTCACTGCTATTCATCACTGTTTGAAAATAAAAGCTTTTTACAAAAATACTATCGTGTTATTATATCTCAGTGTTCAAAAGGTGCTAGAAAATATTTACATTAAACANGCTAGAAAATATTTACATTAAACAAAATCTAACATTTTTCCTAAATTAAATAACTTTGTTTATTAGTTTCATAACTAGTGCCCAACGCATTAAAAGCATTTATGATGTGCTATAATCAGCTCCCTTTTCCATTTCAAAATTTCGATAGAAAATGTCCTGTAGTGTTATCTGATTTGCAAATCGATCGGATAAACTGGTTTAAACCAAGAGTTATTATGTGAACATTATTTTCAGCAGTTACCAGAAGTAAGATCGTTGATATTGCTTCATAGGCTACTAATTTATGCATGTAATGCAGTCATATTGGATTTATATTTACAAACAAATAATAGTTTATTTTGTTTTCTCGCACTCTGACGTGTGTTTTCTATCATAGCATGTAATTTATCAAACTCATTACTCTGAAACAAATTTAGTGCTGCTAGAATACCAACTTATTTTAAATGTTTTAAAATTGCTGTAATATTTCAATATGGATATCTAATAAATTAATTTCTATGGGAGAATCACGAAATGGGAACAAAAGAAGAGAGATAAAGTGTGAAATGTAGAGCATGAACACATGTACTGACCTGTATTATGTCCGTTTGGCTGAAAAGTAGGATACAAAACATCCCATTTCGTCTGTCTCTCTTCAGTACGCAGTGCAACTTTACTTTGTAAATTATTAGTGAGCGCCTAAAATGGGTAGGTATCCAAATTTTCTTTTGTAGTAACATTTTATTTTTTGTTTGGTTAAAAGCATTATCACTACTAGAAAGAGTCAATTAGTAAGTAGCAGGAAGACTGTCTGAATGAACAAACTGGATTTGCTCAAGATAGGTATTCTAGGAAGCAATATGTATTTAAAAGCGAGTATCTGTTATCACCTCTGGTATCTCTGAACGTCAATCATCCCTCACCACCATAAACTTGGTGACAGAACAGACTGGGCCGTGCCAAATGTTTTGACCTGCTGATAAGACTCGACAACAAAGGTAGATACCTGCTCCCTCTAGCGAACGACCGTTGTGTGGAGAGCGAACGAAACAGCGTTAATAGAATCCAGTGGGCTCACGTTTTCCTGCTTCAAATAATAATGATTAAGTTCAATTGTATCAACTATTGAAATTTTTGTATAAAAGTTGTGTCAACATTTATGGATTAAATATTTTACATCTTAAAAAGCAAGTACCTAAAAGCACTTATATGCTTTAAATGAATTATTAATAATGGGGTTGTATACGAAAAGCTCGACGCAGATGGCACCACTATCATACCGGCCTTTCGCTTGTTGATCTGCGTTTGTTTGTACGTATTATAGCATGGTGCTAACAAACAGCCGTTTTCAATTTCCTTTAGTTTGTTAAATAAGAAGACACGATGACAATGTGTT
>KZ877926.1:14836-28605 GCA_003456935.1 Machilis hrabei
AAAACAGAAATCTTAGTTCACAGCTGGAAAGACAATCACCATCTGAAGGCAGTGCTGCAGCTGACAATAAACAAAACGGCTTTGCGCCGGGCACGGGTAATAAAAAAAAAAAGCTTTTTTCGGTCTGGGATGAACCTTTGAAAGAAGGTGAAACAGAAATGGTTATACCAAACAAAAAGTACAAAGGGCCAATGAAGTTGAAGGCGGGAAGCATCACGGTGGAAAGTACGGCAGCTGGGCAANCNATCCGTTTAGCGAATGCATCAAACTCTAAAAATAAGTTTGTGACGCCAGATAAAACTCCTTTTGCACACTTCAATACTGTGGCCACGCCTGTACCGGCATTCGTGAGAAAAAATGTAAGTGATATATTTTGGTTTTATTATTTATTACCGGTAAANTCATTTTTCTGCATGAATGTAATTCACTTTAGGTAAAAAAAAGTGTAAGTACTATCTGTAGTAAGTAGTCGAGATACTGTGTGACAAGTAAAAGATTGCAANAGACTCCCACTAACAGTTAAGAAAATAAAATCTAGTGTTGTTTCAAATTCAGATGATGTTTCAAAGACCCTCTTGTGTCCTTCTTCAGGTTGTCCAACAAGGACACGGGAGTATTTGAAATGTCGTTTCTGATTGTAACTAGTGTTTTCCTGATGCACGAAAAACCAGTGCCGGTAGATTTTACCAAATATGTTTCGCTGAAATTTTTCCGATATGAAAGTTTTAGGTTACTTTTATGTTTATTACAGGTGAATAACATAACATTAAAAAATGGTGTAGTTAATTTGAAAAAAAAATAATGATATACGAGGTCTGTCCCAAAGGAAACCGAAGTTTTTCCAAATAATTTTATTTACCTTTTGTATAGCGTAATCAGATCTATCACCTTCAAAGTAGTTCCCTCCATAGTTAACACATCGCTCCCAGCGCTTCTTCCACTGTTGGAATGCGTTCTGGAACACCTTTTGTGGAATAGCCTTCAGGCCCCGCAGCAAATTTTCCTTTATCTCTTCTATGGACTGGAAACGGCGTCCTTTCAGGGTGGATTTCAACTTCGGAAACAGAAAGAAGTCCGCTGGTGCCGAATCAGGCGAATAGGGTGGTTGGGGTGCAACAGTTGTGTTATGCTTGGCAGAAAACTGTTGAATAAGGAGCACCGACGATTTTCCCGTACCACAAGCACTTCCTCAACGTGGAAGGTCATCACTGAAAACTAAACAACGTAGAATGACGCAATACACGGCATATTACTTCTGAAGAATCCCTCTACACGGCGCTAGTAAGCAGACAAGCGTACATCGACTCATTGGCGGACTATTTCGAAAGTTCGGTTTCCTTTTGGACAGACCTCGTATTTGTCGTAGATAATCACAGAATGAGTATATATATCACAAGTTAATGTACAAAAACTATGGAAGAGATGGACGTTTGTGACTAAAAGAGGATTAATTAAGGTCATGCATTTTAAAAGGGGAACCAACACAGATACANGCTAACATGTACAAAAACATGACAGTGATGGAGAAAGTAATTTCAGTCCAGTAAAGGAATTTAGACTTTTATGAAAATTCTAAACAGAATATATATAAATACATTTTAGCATTATTATATGTTCTTTCATTCACTACTGATACATTTCAGTGTCGGAATACTAGCTCATATGCTAATATCAGCTGAAACCAATTAACAGTGTTGGCATTGTTGCTACACTATTTTTAACCAAGGAGAAAAGGTACTCTTTCAAGATTATGGGTGACAGTGCTAGTTTCATGTTGTTAACACACTGCTGTCAATTGTCAAATGTATAATCTTTTTACTGTTGTACCTATTTCTGTAGTATCATATTTACCCAAATATCAGTTTGGTTTTCTGGTTTTATAAATCAGATATTAGTGGGACATTTTATATATTTATTCATCCTACATTCTGGCAAATAGAGTCTGTATTTAAGAGTCGGCTTCACTTAAAGCATGGGAAATGACTATTTTAGTTAAATTTTGCTTCACTATTACCAAACAAAGGCCGAAATGGAAAAAGAAGAACACTACCTCACCTCAAAATTCTTCCCTTAACACGTTGGTGCACGATTTGTTAAAAACTATAGTGTATTAAGTGTGTAATCTGAGTTCTAATTAAAATTGGACATTATTTTCCTAAGAACTGGGATTGTGCACTTAATACACTACAGTTTTTAACAAATTGTGCACCAATGTNTAAAGGGAGGAAATTTGAAGTGAGGTAGTGATCTACTTTTTCCATTTCGTTCTTTGTTTGGTAATAGTGATGCAAAATGTAACTAAAATGTCATTTCCCACACTTTTAAGTGAAGCCGACACTTAAGAAAAAAAAAACTTTAAGAGAAACTTGCTAATTGGTTACAACAAATTGAATGAATGACTTCAAGACAGCGTTTCAGAAGAGGATATGTCACCAATCTGTTTAGAATACATCATAAACAGTCAACTGACTACAAATTACATCAGTTTCTATTCATAAAGCTGACCTGCTTGGTCTAGTTGTTAGCACAGCGCGCTCTGGCCCGAGAGGTTGTGGGTTCGAATCCCNCATAAGGCATGGATGTTTTTCATGTTCATTCACTTTCATTAATTGTAGTAAAAATGGCTCATCATCCTTAAATGACCCATCAGGTGTCAATGGGATGTTAAAAACTACATATCATCGGTCCGTAAAGCTATTTGTGGAACCGTAATGAGCAGGGAAACCGACAGTTGTGAAGTCGCTTTATGTATGTATGAGACCTTATCGTTAAGTTTTTACTAGAAGAACTGCAGTGGTAGTGCTATGTTTGTGGATACAAGTTGTTTTTGTGTTTATGACGTTGTCAACTAACGTATGCTTAGTGGTTGAGCAAAAAGAAGGTAATTGTATCACATGTCCTCTCTAACAAATCAGGAACCAGTTGCACTTTGTGTCCGTTATAGAGCATGTTTTATGCTTCAGAGTTTTGTTGGTCGCTCAGTGATAATGGTGATCTTTCCTATTATTGCTGAGCAAACAACAAAACACTGACCTGTATTATATCAGTTTTTGCACTGTACAAATCAGCATGCATGTGTAGTGGCTTTGTGATATGTTTAATCTTGAATTCAAAGCATGGTTTCATCACAAACTTGAATTTGAGTTTGGCATATGCTTCCTTCAAAACAAAAGAACTGATCTAGCTATGCTTATTATTGGTAGATATAGAAATGCATGAGTAGTGCTACCAAGCCAAATTATACTTCTCTGGATGTAAAGCCTTCGGATTAAATTTTTAACAAATAGACCTGTAAATTATGCTTCTTTTGAGCATAAAACATTAAAAATAGACTTTTTAGTTTTTGTAGAATGTGCACTTCATCCAATGACTGCACAATGTCAGAAGATCAACCAACAATTGGATTTTTTTGTCATTTGTCTTGATGTGCTTTTTATATTTTTCAGGTACAGAATTGGTTGTAATAGATTTAAAAAGACTTTCTTGCAAATCAAAAATTCAGTTAATTATAGTTGTGATAATATGTTTTTATTCAAGTGTGATATGCAAGGTAAGCTGTCACAATAGGTCCCAACAAGAACATAAAAGTCTTGCCATAAATAATTACTGTATTTGATTCTAAATGACAGTTATGTTCTGATTTGGGCACCCTGTAACGTGCATGTCCCCCATTGCTTTGGGTTGAATAAGGATTGGGTGTAAATGCTCGTGCACTTTTCATATTTTGGAGTTGACAACTTAGCACATTGCATTGTTCCCTTGAAAGTAATTCACATATACTAAGTCTTCATCCAGGTTTACACTACAAAATAAGTACTACCATCATTTCTGTAGTCCAGACATAAAATACTCATCATTCAGTAATATTTTTATCTTACAAGGGAACCTTTTGTGCTGCTACAAACGAAATCTGTCAAGTGTGTGATTGTGTGAAAGATGGCATGATTTCCTATCTATAGATGATAATTTAAACTGCTGATTGCATATTTAGTAAAAGTTATTAATGATTTAAGGTTTGTGTGGAGCTGTTGTACCATAAATACGCGCCAAAAGCGAAGCTAATGATTGGCTCAGTTGGTAGAGCGACAGACGTTTGTGGAATCCGACGTACGGACAGTAGATAAAATCTTCTGGGTGTTTTTGTTTGTTTGTTAAATGTAATACTGCAGTCAGTGAAAGTATTTTTTACAGTATATTCGGAATGTTTTTCAAATGCATTGTATGTAGTGTGCGCATTTATAAAAAGTTGTAAGCGGTATTATAGTACTGTTTTTCTATTGCGTGAAAAGCACTTGAACTCACCTCTGCGTATATACAACTACTAAAGTTCATGTAGCGTTTCAAAAACATCACTGTAATATTGTTTATAACTTTTTTTATGATAACGTACTACATACAATGCGTTTGAAAAACATTCTGAATGTGCTTTAATATGTGTAAAAATACTTTGTGTTTTATTGAAAAAAAAAGAAAAGAATCGAAACAGAAGATTCGATCCACTGTTTGTACAGCGAATATCACAAACGTGATAAACCAACTGAGCCAAGGAGTTATTTAGCTTATGATGCCTGTTTATTATACAATATCTTCACACAAAACCTTAAATCATTAATAACTTTGACGACTTAGGTGATCAGCAGTTTAAATTATCACCAATGCATAGGAAATCGCGTTGTCTTTCAGACAATCACACACTTGACGGATTTCGTTTGTAGCAGCAAAAAATGTCCCCTTGTTAGTGAAATGTGATGTNACTACTTGCTCCACAGATTTACAGAAATACATACATTATAAGCTATTGAGCTATTTACAGTTTTTAATCGTAGTAGTAAGGGCAAAATGGCGTGATTGTCGTTTTGAAGGTAGAAGATTTGCAAGTCCGTTTTGTTTTTTATCGTGCGTACAAATTTTCTCCATCTCAGTTTCCACCACAATTTTAAGTGAAAACACACCCCGGATATAACACAGTTTCTATAAAAATTACAAAAATCCTAACCCCCCCCAGCAAGTTTGTTATAATGAAGTTTTAGTGTAGCATTTCTTTACATTGTATCTGGCAAATTCAGACCCAACACTTCATTTGATTAACAGTAGACTAGAAAATAAAAGAAATAAGATGGGTCGTGTAAGTTTGTACGGAATTTGTTACGGTTTCACTCTGTAGCCTAGTGTTAGATGTAACGTGATTCTGTTGTGCCATTGATGAAAGTGCAGTGTGTAGGCCTACTGTATGCACACTTGCTGAGCTAGTCATCAGCTGCTTAAGCCCTGATGTGCATTCTACAGAACAATTCGGTGTTGTGAAGTGGTGTTTCAGCTAAAGTTATAAATAGAAAGATTGCTATTTAGTTCTGTAAAACCTGGACAAGTTGCGCATGTTTAAACATGTAAAACGTATTTCCACCNGACGTGACTGAATGTGGTACTTTTCCACAGTTTAGCATCAAGAGTTATATTACATTTGCAGTTATGATTAAGGCGGTTCGACCCCTAAACCTCTCATGGTTTTATATAATCACAAAGTTAGTGCACATAGCTAGGATTCTATTTTGTGAAACCGTAGGAATTGAAATTATTCCTCTAGAATGTAAAATTACTGATTTATAGTGGTTTTAATTGGTTTATTAGCCAATTTAATTACGAGTACTGCTGTCAAACTATTTTCCCGAATGAAATAAAAGTCTCCTGAAATCGTAATATACTTATTGTCTATAGCTGGAAGAATGTGCCAGATTGTGTAAAAGATAGTCACAGTTCCGTGTGCGACCACTTTAATTGGGTATTCCTACTTTGAATCTTCAACGTTCAATTAAATTGAATATACCATCAACTGTAATTTACTTAAAAACAATCTGGCACATTCAAGCTATAGACAATAAGTATGTTACTGTTTTCGTAGACTTTTATTTCATTCGGGAAAATAGTTTGACAGCAGTACTTTTAATTAAATTGACTAATAAACCAGTTAAAACCACTATAAATGAGACATTTTACATTCTCGGAGAATAATTTCAATTCCTAGTGCTTCACAAAATAGAATCCTAGCCATGTGGACTAACTTTGTGATTATATAAAAATACGAGAGGTCTAGGGGTCGAACCGCCTTAAACAAACAATAAGTATCTAACTGTGGATCCCTTTACTGTGATTCTTAAGCTAACCCAGATNTNTGGAAGAACTAATATTCTTGTAAGACCACGTCTATTAAAGAATTTCAAGTAAAGGCCACATTGAAGTTTTTTCCCCACTTTAGTCTTCTAATTGAAGACGCATTTCAATACTTTGCGTGGGGCTCGAACCTCTGCCAACGCACCTTGCCGAGCAAAAGACGAACTAAAAAACGGCGTTGGCCGTCCATAACGCAAGAAAGGTTGCTTCTAGCTAAGTGCTCGATAGGTGAACTTCCACCTGATGTGGTTTGGTTACAGTTGAACAACTGCCATTAGTTCATGTTGCAAGGCAAATTGCCGATCCATGTCTAGTGGAAGTGCCAATGAAGCACTTGGGTTGAAGCAACCTTTCTTGGTTGTGATTAGCTAGTTGGACTTTTGTTCAGTGTCATGCTGTGTCATCTGTTTACCACTTATGTTGGAAAAGAATGTAATAATGGAATACCATTTGGCAACAAATGTTATTGTGGGAGGTGGCTATTATTAGGTTCCTCGAGTTTAGTGTGTAGCAGGAGTGTTAGAAAAGGACAGTAGAAGGGGAATACTGACACAAAAATCTAGTCCGGTCTACTGTACCATTATATTAGTTGTACGACTTGCTTTTTATTATTGGATGTATTTGTTTCAAAATTAAAGCTATTGGCCTTTATTTATTTTTTTAGGGTAAGCAGTCACTTGGAAGTACACCTGAAGCTAACAAAAGGGTTAGTTTTGAATTGGCAAGGAACAGGTCTCAAGGTAAGGAGACATGTAGTTACAAAGGGCTACTTCCCAACACTTTGATTATTTTTGAGTCCCGGTTGTAGTTGCGTATTTTATTGTCGAACTGGTCTGAATAAAAGCCACTGCTTTTCTCTTTAAAATGTTTTCAACCATTAAAATAGTACANTGTTCACAGCAATGACCTCCATTTTATCTTTGGACTGCAGAAGCTGCATTTTTCTAGAAGCCATCGAAACTGGTGTGCAGGTCCACTCCAAAATGCACGGATTACTTTGTGACAGTAAATTTTCATGCTAGCTTATGCAAAAATTGAAGTCTTTATTCCTGGTGAAATAAATACTTTTCAGGAACATACCAATCCCCTTCTCTGGTTGTCGAGAGAATAGTGACCTCACGACAAGATGGTGTTGACATCATGTATTGTCGTGAACTTGTTATTATTATTGAAAACATAGTGTCACATACTAGCTAAAATGTAGTCTTGAACGGCTCAACTTTTTGTAAAAAGTTACATTAGTTCAGCATGGCTGTGGGTTAATTTATTCAGAAACACAACTTTTCAAACACTGTCAACAGCTTGCGACTCTTCACTACAGGCAGTTGATATGAAGACTGAATTTAAACTTAGTAGGCTGTTGTTCATGTATGGGTTGTTGCCAGAATTTTGATGTTGCAAATNTCTTTAGCAGTACATGTCTACTTTAGTAATTGATCCAATTTAGATGTGGGTCTGCACGAGGCTACATACAGTGTCAGTATGATTATGCATATATGAGGAAAGCTGCAGGTTGCTCCCAAATTCAGTTGTTGGTTTTTCAAGGTTGGCTAATGAGAGAAAATATAATAAGCACTTTAATGTTTGTTTTGTGCGATATTTCGATATCGGTGTTGATATTTTTTAAATATGTATCGATCAATATTTTCTAAGGATCGATGTTGAAATATCACATTTTATTGTTTGTAAAGTTTTGGTATCGAGTTTCGATGCTTTCAAATTAAAAAAAATATCGATATCAAGTTTCGAAGCTTTCAAATTTCAAAAAATATCGCTATCTAATTTTGAAAATGTAGTTTTTCAAAAAATATTGATATGGTGTTTCAAAAATATANTTTCTAAAAGTATCTCGCTATCGTGTTTTGAAAATGTATAATTTAAAGAAATATCCATATTGAGTTTCGATATCGATATTTTTATAAATTTTCTAAACTGAATACGGATACTTTTGAAATTTTTCAAAACGCACATCGATATTTTTAAAAACAAAATAACAAAATTTTATATTGATATTTTTCGAAATTTAAAAGCGTCGAAACTAGATATATCGGTCGCATTTCAATATCATACAACTATCGCACATCAAAATTCTNTATTGCATATTAGTATACAGTTCAAGTTACATCTCGAGTATATTTTCATGTACCAGTTACACACACAAGTACATCCATTGTTGCTCTACTACCATTCAGAGTAATCTCAAAAGATCGATTAGTACCACCTCTGAGCCTATGCTCATAAATATGATCAAATATGCATGTATAGAATTGGGAATGATATCAGTAACAAACATAGTTAATATTTCACTTNTCTATCCTTGTGAGAATTGGTTTAAAAATATTGCATGATATTGGTGGTGTGTTTGTTAAAAGTACCTCGCAAGTACAGTGTCCTACAATAAGTAGTGGAACAAAATTTTACGGTTTTGGATCCCAAATTTGATAAACAAGCGACGGTAGGTGCTGCCATCATAATATCTGATTCTGTACATATTCCATCACATTCCTTCATGAAATTGTCATATTTCAATATTCGAATGGCTTTTGTATAAAATAAGGTTAACACTGAATGTAAACACGNACTTTTATGCGACAAAAAATGGNGATTAAATACGTAATTACGAGGCTAAACTTAATTTTTAAGAATAAACAGCACCCTGCTATTGAAATATGTACAAAAATGGACAATAGATGGCAGCACCTTCCATCGCGAGTTTATCACCTTTGGCATCTGCATAGCGACAAAAAATTAATTTNAGCTTTGCACACTACTTATTCTAGACTATATCACAAGAATTAGTCGCTTATCGAAACTCGGTAACTTACAAGATGTAATGTGGTGTTAAGGTTGTAATTAAGGTTATCAGCCATTCTGCTGTGTTTGATTTGATAATAGATATTGTTTATCCATTTAATTTGTAGTGTTTCTGCGTGAACCTAACCTATTGTATATTATACAGTGTTTTTCTCTCTCTGTTTCAGAAACAATAGAATACTGGCAGTCAGTTCGGAACAGACCAGAAATCCCTTTCAGTGCCGATAGGAAACCTCCTCAAAGTGTTTTGAAACCGAATTTAACACCTTCTCCGGTCGCATGGAAGAAGTTGAAAGGAAAGAAAAGACCGTCTGTAAATGCATCTTTAGGGGGAAACCAAAGAAAAAGTCCTCGCAATACCACTAGAAAACAGAAAAAACGATTGTCAAATCCTTTTTAAGTAATAGGAAGTTACTGTGTGTGTACATGAGTGAATGCGCTCACAGGAGTAGGAAAGTAGAGATATATTTGTGGAGAATTATGATGCATTTTTGTACAAAACATGTGATATTGAACTACGTAGGCGATAGTTTTGTCCANCCGGTATTTGTTTTTCGTAGAAGTGGTTTCGAGATTGTGAAACGTGGAAAAAAACAGGTGTTTTACATACACGAGAATATTTGAACGAGCTTAACGCCGGCCACAACTGTTTACCAGTTCTGCAACGTTTGATAGCGTTTATGTCAAAGTTGTGCGTAACAGTTCACGTTGGGCCTTTATAACATTGGCCCTGGTATAGAAATGTTCAACAGGTGTAACAAAAGTGTTTTTACAAGTGAAAAAAAATGTAACCATCTTGACAGACGCCAACCTTCTTCGTTAAACAAGTGGTGTAAGGATATTTGCTTGGTGCCTGTGCTTTGTTTGGGCTACTTTGGCATATTTACAAGAACTCCATGCTACAGATTATCTATTTATGTGGCTAGAAATGGTTCTTTCTTTTGTTGAAGTTGTAAAGTTTTTATGTTCTTTTTCTCACTACATAACTTGCATACCATTATCCAGTAGGTTTCCCCACTAGAATAATAATTTTATTTTTCAGTTTTGTTTTTTTGTGTGTTGATTCTAAACTGTTTGTGTTTTTAATATATGACATTTGATTGATCGTAAAAAGAGAGTAAGTAATGTAGTGATCGATAGAGATATATACTGATCAGTGTAATGAATGGAGTTGGGCTGANCTTGTAATGAAATGATATTCAAAGATTGCCAGCAATAACACATACGTGTGTGAAAATGCATTGAGAAATACAAAACTACACGACAATTTTTTTTAAGTATTAGACCTACATTTTTTTAATATTGGATTTGTGTAAATTGTTCTAGGTTGATATTACCTGCTTAATGTGTGTTAAGAATATTAGTACCTATGTGAAATGTCCTCTGTATCAAACAGCATTAACTTCAAAGAAGAATTTTGTGGGTTAAATGTCACATTGTACAGTTTTTATCTAACATTGCTCACAAAAATAATGACACAAGTATGATTCCCTTCATTTATGTTTTCAACTTTGGTAGAAAAAGTCTTGCATTTCTGTTACTTAGATATTTAATTTCTGTGTTCAACAACAGCATTGAATGTCGAACAGCACTTTTTTACTTTCAGAGTATATGTGGGCTTTTGTAACTTATGAGAAAATGGTTGAAAAGTGAAATTATGTATTGTCAATGAAAACAGAGTATTAAAGGTTCATATTTTCTTAACCCTCTAAGAGATCAGGGTAGCTCTTGCCTTTTTTATTTTTCTGTCCCAGTTTATATGTACTGCTGTTGCAAAAATTGTGTTGTGGAGTGCAAGTCTTGGCCAATTCTTTGCCTTCTTGAATAGCCTTTAATTTATATTTGTTTCTGAAATTAACTGCAAGAAGAGGAGGTATCTGATAGTTGAAATTTAGTTGATAACGAGTTCTCATGTGAATGTTTTTACGTTTTGAGAGATATATCTACTCTCGACGTCGGACATCTTGAAATCGCTGCTGATATTTTATTTTTTTAATTTTACTTTACATCTCTTGGATGCCAGAGCCGGTTAGAGAGTAAATACAGTGGCGGTCAAAAATTTGTGGTCAAATGAATTTGTGTCGATAATTTTGTAACAAGAGCAATATATACAACATGATTTGTCAGAAATGTGTATATTTAGTAGATAAACAAATTACAATGTGTTATAGAACTTGAAGGAACTATAACAATTTAACAAAAATATCCGGCCATGTATTTGTACTAGGCAATGCTACCAAAAAATAAACATAATTTAATGCTTAAATCAAATTAAACGTAAGGTTACCTCTTTTTAATGTTCAATATTTGTTGCCATCCCATTNAATGCAAGAACTGCNGCACAGCGTCGAGGCATAGAATCAATTACTTTCNTAATGTACTGTGGCAATATTTTGTCCCATTCATCCTTCAAATGTGGCAATAATTGACCCTTGTTTGACTGCTTTCTGGTAGCTACCTGACGTCCAAGTGCATCCCACAGATTTTCAATGGGATTTATGTCCGGGGACTGCGCAGGCCAGTTCAAAATCTTAACTGAATTTAAGAAATCTGTCGCCACATGCGATTTATGTTTTGGATAGTGGTCNTGNTCAAATATCCACCCACGAGGCATATTTGACTTGGCATTAAGGTAACATAAGGTTTTCCAAGATTCCCTTATACACAAAACGATCCATGATACCATCAATTTCAATTAGTTGAAGGGAGAATGCACCCCAAACCATTACACCACCACCTCCGTGTTTTACGGTCGGGATTTGGTATATAGAATTGTATCTTTCACCTTTAAAACGTCTAACATATTGTTTTCCATCACTTCCAAAGACATTAAACTTGGATTCATCGGAAAATATAATTTTTTTCCAATTGGCTGTGCTNCAGTTGTTGTATTTCTTAGCCAAGTTCAATCAAGCTGTTCGATTCTTTTTGGAAATCAAGGGTTTCTTTACACCAACTCGGCCAAACAGTCCAACTTGGCGTACACGTCTTAACACGGTGCTCCGACTCGCATCGGCAAGGTTTTCATCAACAATTAAAGCACTGTGTAATACACAGGACTTGAAAAATTTATAATGAGCATATTGCTTCTGTGTTCTGCTAGACTACTAGAGGTGTTCCATCAATGATGAAATCAAAAGTTCACCTCTCTGCCCCCCCAAAAAACTCTTGATCGTTAATCCTCCGCCCCAATGTGAAAGTGCTTTCTTTGGCATTCAGTTTGGTCATAACATTTTAGAAGATTGAATTTGGAATTTTGAAATTTAGCATTTTGTAGTATTTTTAATTAGGTTTGGTTTAGTTTGGACAAAGATAGTAAAGACGGCAACAACTTGTAAACTTTTTAAGACCATCTTAGGATCCTCATTATTAGCTGTGACGTAATGAGCCGTTTTTTCCTTCGTGTTCCTACTTGGTTGCCAAATGTAATGAAACTCCTGAACTTTTAACTCCAACGTACCTCTGGTGAAAAGCAGCAAAATGAAAGAGGAAGTTAGTAGGACTATACCTAAAATTATTTCTATCCTTTCATATACACTCATATCAAATTGTCTTTATGTACGAGGGCAATTCAGTAAATAAGTTGCAAACAGAAGCAGAACAGTAACGAAAGCAAGAGGTTTTCAGTATATATAACGAGATAGCAGCAGTGTAGGTGGTTTTTAGTATAAAATATAAACCGTGCAAGCAGTAAAGCAGGATATTGTAAGTTTTCTCTGGGCAAAAGGATTTCCTGAAAAGGACATTTATATAGTAATGTTTCTGGTTTGCAATAAGCATTTGATCCTTACCCGTTCTAAAAATATACATTAACCCAATTAGGTTCCAAATAGACCTGAACAGTCTGACCAGTTCAATCACACACAAAAAGAGAAAGTGGGGTTATGCCCACAACCCCACCTCTGTTATCCTACGAGTCTGCCTGTGAAGCACTCCACACTAAGGTATGATCGTAGGCGTGTTACGGGAGTCACGTTAAAGGCGGGTCCCATCGATAAGTGTTCGACGTAAAAGATCCCATCTCCGGCTATGTGGCAAAATTCAGTTGTCCTGAAGCGTCAAAACAACTCTTCAAATGGGGAAATCAGAATATTTCCAACATAGACTTCACATATGTAAACCATGAAGAGTACATTCAAACTGAAGAGCAATTGGCACACCAAAACTGTAGCTATCCCAGGTATGCAAAAGCTCCATGCATTTGTACCAACNAAGTGTAAAACAAAAGTAACCGTCAAATCATTTTCTTCTTCACCCACATCAATTATCTTTCCTGTAGCAACTTATGCAAAGAGGTTGGGCTTCAGTGACATCAGTGGATATATGGTTACAGTCTATGGTGGCAAATGGTACCTCAGCTATGTTTTANCTAAACATGAGGATGTAAACNAAGTAAAAGTGACATTTCTCTACCCTCAAGGGCCATCTCCTTCATTTTCATACCTTACAAGACCTGATATACTGTGGATTCCCTCTTCAAATGTGCTCTGCACGGTGAACCCCATCACACCAACTGGTCGAACATATAATTTACGAGGGAATGAGGTGAGAAAAGTTGAGGAGATCTTGCAAGAGTTCATGGCTTCTCAAAAATGAAGACACAACCTCTGTACATTTCTGCTGACCTTCATAAAATTGTAAGTATACTTATAATTATATATTATGGTAGATTTAGCATTTTTCCTCTAATCATGCATTCATAATACCTCCTGTATCTCATGATCCCAAAATAAGATTTTGGCTGATGTTAGATGATGGTATAAACTTATTTTGAGAATTTTTTCAAA
>KZ877930.1:7093-19429 GCA_003456935.1 Machilis hrabei
GCATCTCTTTGTCTTCATTATCACTTGCCACTTCACTACTATTGTCAAAATCGTTGTTACTACTGTCATTGATGAACTGACCATCTTTAGAAGTAGAAGGCACAGCCAGATTATCACTTGGGACAGCATTACAATCATTATTGCTGTCATTTGTTAGGCCTACAGAGTTATCTAAATCTTCACCATCTGTAAATGATTCACAGCTATCACTATCCTCATCACTAATATCTATGTCAGATGTATCATCTTCTAAACACTTAATTATTTCCTCGTCCGTCACAAACTTTAATTTGTTGGACGCCATCTTTTCACAAGGAATCACAAACAACATATTATTACATTTATTTACAAAAATCATCAAATAAAGTTCACAACAACAGATGTAGGTGGCAGACAATGTCAGTGAGTGCATATCATGCTGCCATCTCTTGACAAATCGATGAACTACCAACAGAATTCAGCCAAACACTAAGAGCCAATTAAATCGGCTTTTGGCACTTGCTGGGTTAATAAGGATGGATTGATAACAGAATTTGCTGACATTCCAATACCATATTTTATTAATCGTTACAGTCTGAATGTGAACAACTCCTTCGATCGAAAGAACCGTGTAGAAGTAAAGCAGCATCGTGAAGTAGAGCGCATCTCGTCCGATTACGAGACGCTAATCTGCAGTCGGCTAATCTCGGCACTGAAAAATGTTGAGATGCGAAGGTGTGTTTCTTTTCTATAGAGATCCAGCTTAGTCCCATTACAGCCAAGTCGATGCTCGATCTCGGTTCTGTCGAGATAATTCAGTCGAGAGTCTCGTAACGGAGAAGGTAAAACAAAGCTCGGATCGGTCCGAGCGCAGTCGAACTCCACCGACCCGTCCGGTCTAGCGGCCGACGTGCCGAGCGGCGGTTCGGGAGTCGTGGGCTCGAATCCCACGCGAGGCACGGACGTTCGTCGTGTCCGTTCGTCTTCACGAATCAAAATAAACGTGTTCGTCGACGCTAAACGACCCGTCGGATGTTAATCGTCGTCGACCGAATGAACTCTGTTCGCAAATGGTAATGGTGCAACTGGCAGAGTCATAAGTGTAATATGCAGAATGGATTAAATCAAGCTTTTATTTTTTAAAATTGCACCAGTAAAAAGCTACAGTTACTCTGTTTATTTGCAGCAACTGTCTGTCTTGTTCCTCTACATTTACTTAACCACGAAAAGGAGTCGTCTGAAGCAGTTTTTATTTTCTGTTTGATTGAAATCGTTCCAGATATTAACATCTGTTGATCCAATTTCTTAATATTATTTAATTCTTGTATTACACAGCTTAGGTAATGAGAAGTTTGTATGTTAGTAAACCACTTTACCAATGCTTGTTTATTGATATTTAGAAATGGTGCACATATAAATGCAGTTTTAGTGTTGAAACATCTGTAAATAGGCGACTTTTTATTTTAGGTTTTTTAAGTTTTTTCGGAAACTTTACAAACAGAATCGTGCATTATTTTCTTAATAATAAACAAACTGAACAAGATGAGAGTGTGTTTTGATGTTTTATATCCTACTCTGTAATGTACTTTATTAGCAACCCTACAATGTACTATAACACTCATGAGTTAATGCGCAATGATTTGAAAATACTTNAACACTACATACTTAAAACACTCAAAATTGTGAGTGTTTTAAGGAGGATTCTTTTGAAATTATTAATCTGGATTTTACAGCTTAGGAATGCGTACAACAAGACGTCATAAACGACAGTTGAGAACACTTAATGCACCAGAATTTTTTTTGTACCAGCAAACAGTTCTCCTGCTTTTAAATTTTTTTCCAACATAAATGCTACCAAAAATTACACCATATCTGCGTGGATGGCAGTATACCTATTATTATTGTTTAACAATAACTAGGCTTGGTCAGGAAGACTTGCTCGTTTGCACNGACGTTAGTTAAATAATTAAATTTTGTTTAGCAGTCGGTAACTAGAGTTTACTTTAGGAATGTGTTTCACCAATGTAATTTTGGGTTTAACTAGAGTTTAATGACTCTTAAGCCGAGTTAAAGTTAAACCCCGACNATGGCCGTTTAACTTTCCTAAACCGACGAGCGAAGCGCGAGGGCGACTACGCCGACGTTCAGAAAACAAACGTGCAGTTCGATAGAATTCGGTGTACTAAAACCCGCGGCGAACTCCGTTTGCCTGCTCAGGCAGCCGTTTTCAAAATATTAAGGCTATAATTGTATGAACGTGAATTATAAATACACGTTTATATTATTATCGTTACGTATGCCGACATCTGGTGGCGTGACGGTTAGCACTCTGGACTCGCAACTTCGAGGTACTCCGTTCGAATCCTGAAAGCGACGACCGTTTTTTTTCTTNTTTATTTGACGTTCAAATTCGAAAGATCAAAGAACAACTACGACATCTGTACTCCGTATTTGTCCTGTATTGTAACCCCAAAACTTAACATTTAAATCACCATATAGCAATATGACCGACGCAGGAAGTTGCAGATATCGAACAACAACCAAACCACAAACGAACATGAAAACCCTTTCAGACGATAAGTGATCGACAATAGAGGCCACTTTGAATCTTTCACAGGAACGTAGTCGTTCATTAATGTTTCGTCATTTGAACGTCAAATAAAGAAGAAGAAAAAACAGTCGTCGCTTTCAAGATTCGAACGGAGTGCCTCGAAGTTGCGAGTCCAGAGCGCCAACCGTCACGCCACCAGATGTTGACATACGTAATGATAATATAAACATGTATTTATAATTCACATTCATACCATACAGGCCTAATATCTTGCAAAGCAGTCAAACAGGGTTTTAGTACATTGAGTTCTATTGAACTGATATTTGCGTTCTTAATTTTGGTGTAGTCACCCTCACACTTTCCTCGTGAGTTTATCACATCTAAAGTAGGCAGATGCAGATTTATCGGTTGAAGGTGGAATTGAAATATTGGAGCCAATAGGCCAATTACAATTAACGAAACAGTCGGTTTTGGAACTACTGGAACACATACTAGAGTACCCAACAAATAGTAACCTTTATGTATCGCCAGTAAATCAGTTGTCGACGGCAGCACGAATATTCCAAATAGTGATCGGTGATAATACAATATGGCACGGTGGATCTAAGTACAGCGGGCAGGATTGTTCATAAAACGGATTACCTTTCGAAAGAGATGAACAAAAGCAAATGATTAGTGTTTTATGAAATTGGTGTATTAGGAACAATAGATTGCACCATATACCTATAACAATTCCAGGATGCAGAACTATTTTGNAACCAGAAAGGCTATTTTTCAATCAATATGCAGACGATTTCAAAAGCTAAGTTAAAAATCAGAGGTATTGTGGTTAGTATGAATCNGTATACCACACGACCATGTTTAGCAACATTAGGAAGCATGTGCTCTTTGAGAATGGAGCCATCAGGCAAGGAATTTTTTTAGGCGATAGTGGTTATCCCTGCAAACAATATCTTGTGATCCCTATTTTAAATGCAGAAAATGAGGCTTAAGCTAGGTACAACTCAGCCCACACAGGTACGAGGAATGNCGTCGAAAGACGACGAATGTTCGGAAGAGACGTTTTCCATTCCTTAAGCCGGGTCTGCGAGTAAAGCAACAAAATATCCTCCCGATTACCACGTTCACCATCGCCAAAGAAATGAGCATCTGAATCAAACGCATTTGCCAGTGGCTCAAACTGCTTTCTGAAGGCTGAAACAACCTTTTCTTGGGCCTCTGAAATAGTTGCAGGCCTTGTGCAACATGTCCNTCCTACACTCTTGATTATATATATATATTTTATTTTTTGTCTTGGGCCAAATCCTTCTGCACCTTTTTCTTAATATTTTCATAGGAGCTATGCAACTACTTCAAGTCTCTCTTTCAGTTAGTTGGAACACTATTAAATTCATCTGTTAGTTTCTGCCAAGCCCCTTCTTTTTGTTTCACAGTAACACTACNAGTTTTCTTGTTTCAATTACACCACAATATGTACACACCAGATGTACCAGCTCCACTTTCTCCCTCTCAGTGAAGTTTTCAGATCTCGATTATTTTTTTTTTTACAGATTCTATTTCAAAATTGCTCTATACACTTTACCAGCGACGAATTTTACAACTTAAAANAGTAAACACATCGATGAAGTGCATTCAAGTTTTGTTATTTCAAAAAGGCCGGCTTACTACATCCTTACAACTAACAGAAAGCCAGCTTACATATTTTTTTTATTGATATTAAACTTTTGTGTAAATATGGATTTTTACAGTTGGTGCAATGCCTTTTGCCCAAACCAAGTGTAAGTTAAACCAAGCTTACTAATCTCGGTTCGGTTAACCGACGATTTAACTAACGTCGGCGCAAACGGGCATTAGCCAGTAAATTTTCAATCCCCAAGGTTCAATCGGTCAAAAAAACTCATGAGTCACATATATTCACATATTTATTATAAATATATATATATAGAAAGATATAAAAAAACAAAAATCTCCCAAATGTAACACATCTTCAAAATAAGTTTTTTTTTATAACTTCTTTATTCTTCCCTCGCTAATTCAGGGTCTTCTTCGAAGATGTATTTGGCACGTGTGCAGATCCAAGAAAAGGCTTTGGCACCATAGAATAAATACTGATTTGATACACTAGCCTTTGATTTGTTGTCTGGAACTTTTTAATGGTTTAAAACCAAAACTAGATATCACTTTTCCTCCTCTTCATCTTTCTTTCAATGCTGCAAAAGCCTTTGCCAATCTGTACTTCCGACCGCTACCGACTACGTCCTGTAAAAACGTCCCACGATGTTAGGACACGTCAACAAGGGTCGTGGTACGTAGAGTTCTTCCACACCACTTTGCACTTAAGCACCACAAAATTAAATTTTTGCAGTTCTGAATGAAAGACTTGAGCCTTGCTCAGCATTAATTAACACAAAAGAAGCACTTTATATTTTGTATTAAATAACAAAATTTGTGGACAACTATTTTAGTGAATACACAACACATTGGTGCACAAAACCACTCTTAGAAAAAAAAAACTATGATTCTGAAAAAGGGGNAAAATGCTGCATGCATATTAGAGATAGACTAGTCCAAGTGACAAAAGAAAGAACAAAGTTATATTAACTGCAGGAAATTAAACCAGAATGTTAAGGGCAGATATGTAATGGTAAGACCTTTACATTATTCATTTCAGAGGCACACAAATCACATCTAACTGGATAAACATTTCTTTAGGTAAAATACTAGAANGATGNACTTCAACAATTGTAAGATCCCTTCAGTTGTTTTCTGCAGCTTGAAGCAAAATCTGATGTTAACTCACTGCTCGTGAAATTCAGCAGTCTCAAAAATCGCNAAACGTGCTCGCCTTGCACACGAATTAACGGCTGGTTAATCTTAGTAGAATGTGTGACGTTACTTAAGAAGGACTTTGGTGTGCTATTTCAAGTTACAGAAGTTTTTGAACAGAAGAAATTATAAAGATATTGGATGTAATGTCAAAACATGGCTTCCAGCATGTGTTTGAAGAAAGTAGGGAGAAGTGTTTTTCAAAAATTGAGGACAGGCACCAAAATATAAACGTCTAATAAAAACAACTTTAATCTGACAAATAATTTAAGCGTGTGACAAATTTAGTTCCAACCTTCTTCATGTGATATGAAGAAAAAGAGAAAATGTATTTATTGCAAATTTCTCTCTTTCTTGTACCATTCACTCTATTTTTTTCTTGCCACTACAAATCATCTCTATCTTTACCACCAGGAACTACAACATCATTACGAAGCATGTTCAAATCCCAGTCGTCATCGGTATGCGTAATTACATGACGTTTTCCAATACGTACCGAGAACGTACACATTAGGTACATTCGGAAGACAAAGTCGATCGAGACGGAAGGCAAGTCGAGAAAGTGCCGATCGATTTTAATCGTTTTTAAAACCTCTTCGTCTCGTCGTCACTGCTCTGAAGCTAAAAAATTATTTTAAGAGAGTAAAACGATGAAAGTCACTTATGCACAGTTGGGGCTGTAGGATCAGTGTTTGAAGACTTCCTTCCCACTGGAATGGACAACTGGAGGAATTGTTTACTTATTTCAAGACAAGATGGCAAACAAATAACAAAACTCAACAGAATGGCTGCACTGCACTTAGTTTTACAACCTGCTGGGTATATGATTAAAAGGAAGCAACACACAAAATAACTTCCACGGTATAAAAATTGCAAAACTAACTGGTGAACATTTCATTAGTTGATGACATTCTTTTTGTGTGTGAATCAAACTCGTCANTAACTGCAATGATAAATCNAAGAAACAGGAGGGAGATTGGACTTTAACAGAGAGTAGTGCTAAAAGTCTGTTTTTTAATTCTATGCACCAGGATTATAAATGTGAAGTCCCAGACAAGTTCACGCAAGTAAAGAAACAACTGTGGGTTCTCTGCTAGAGATGCATACTGCGCGCGTGTTTTTTTCAAACCTTTCCATTCACACGATCCGTTCTATCGTATCGGCTATAAAACTCACAACGGCAACGTCGACTTAAAAAACAGTTTTGTCGCATTGCATGTAATTTTAAGCACTTGGTTGGTGTCCCTGAAAACCCCTGTAAACANAATATGATTACAGTCCAAGTTCATTGAAAAAAATTGTAGGTTTGCCATTTTGTTTTATTCCTTTTTCAATGAATCTCTGCCCAATTTTCATGGCATCTTAAGCCTGTAATGGGAGTTTTGTCTTGTCGACCTTTTTTAATTGTTGTGCTGAAAACAAGAAATCTGAGTGCATTATCTCAATATCAAGTGCAGCAGATGGAGACAATCATTCATTTTGTGTAAGCCAAACTATGACGAGAACTTGTATTTCTGAACGAAAAAATTCATTTAACTCTTTAAAAATAATTTTACTTGAGAGGTCTTTTTTTTTACCATCAGAGTTTTTCAGGAGCCAAACAAAAAAGAGATAAAAGGCACAATGTGTCACNATTTTCTGACTGACACCAATTAGGCACCTCTTTTAACCTCTGTGAATAATAAGAAGGGGGGAAAAAGTTAAGGGAGGAGCTAGATACACTTGAAATGCTGATTAGTTTTACTACAGTAAGGTAGATTTTTTAAACTTGTCAAACTGCAACTGCCAAATATTCAGTTCTCTCAAATCTAAACAAATTAAATTATTTGATTGAACACCAGAAAACAGAACATTTATCATAGTAAAAGCTTGTTACATTGGTTTANAATTACAGTCGGAAGAGAATTCGGAAAGAACGATGAAACGAGAAAAAAAAAATAAACGTAGTAATGGCAGAGATGAGAAAAGGAACACTGTTGCCTTGTTCATTAATCTACAAATATTTTCTAAATAAACAATTTTGATTTTTTTACAACTCCTGCATTTCTGAAGTTACATGCGACTCTAGAGCTCGACACCGGACTCCCNATTAAACTTTTATCCGNNAACCTCGTGGAAAGTCGTCCAAGCACGCCGAGGAGAAATAAACGGAAGGAANGGACGACGACNAGCGGTAATCAACGTCCTGTAGACACGCGACGGGTCGTTTACGGACGGTAAGCAAATCTTGTTCTCGTTAATGAAGACGAATAATTGGAACCCACTGTGCTAACCACTAGACCAGGCTGAGACTAACAAAGATAGGAGAGGGAACAGGAAAAAATAATTAGAAATAAAGACTGAGAAAATGTATGGGAAGAAAGTGGAACTATGAAAAACAAGAGAAGGTCAGAAAATTAAAATCAAACAAAAAAACCACAAACTCATATATATAAGAAAGTGGAATATCATTGATGTAGGAGCACAATCTGATTATTTTGCCTTGCCATCATTTATTCCTTTAGTTTATCCATCTGTTTCCAATGTGCTTTCAATACTAACCTTTCCTTTCAAAATTTGCCTGGGGCAAGGATTATATATGACGTGCGTGCGAAGATAAGAGTAGCTGTCAACTCCTCGTTTTCTCGATTCCAAAACTAAATTTGCCCTTCTCGGCAAGTTCGACCGGTAATTCATCAAGGTCGGTGAGAANACACCCTCCCGCACGTTCTTCTCGGTATCACACCTTCCACCTACCCCCACTCTGCAAAGAACACGCCTTTTGTTTACGTTCTCTCGACTACCAGTATTTGTTTGGAGAGAAAAAAGCCCGCGTGTAATCCTGTGAATTTAATAGAGATAACATTCAATGTTGTGAAAACGCAAAAGGAAATATTTCCCCGACTTTTCAAAGAAGAGAAATTTCCTGATCGAGCGACCACCCTGAGATTACTAACGACTGAAAATAGACAAAGCGAGCAAGCAAGCAAAACCTGATGATAACAAATNCTTTACTGATATGACACCAAAGGTGACCTGAAATTTTCCTTACTTATTTGATTTCTAAGCAAACATTTTCTTTTTCTAATTGTTAGATTTAATGAGGCACAGATGGACATCAGTTTTTAATAACTGTGGGCTACAAATGAATTCAAAACAGAAAATGAGCATTTCACTNATAAACTTGACAAAAGTTTTGCATCTATTTTCTACCCTAATTCCAGAGTACCATTATATTTCTTACTTATATATAATGACATTTATATCTCTGGTTAAAGAATCATTGCACACAGAAAAACAGACTGTGAATAATGTCTGATGATCTTCTGCAGTTACTCAACTTAAATCCAACACCTCCAAAACAGTTTATGAAATTTCTTTAGATTCTAAATTAGAGGGGAACAACGTTAAAAATAGCCAGCAAATAAAGATCTGTCACGGATTTCTCATGTGCTACTGAAAAAGTGATTCAAAGAAAAGTTTATATTGACATCCACAGCATGTTAACAAGATTATACTTNTGATTATCTAAACTATTTGGAGGTACTGTGCTAATTGGTTTACATGGTTAATGAAAGGCTACAATTATCTAATTTCTGTCCATTTCTAATCAAGTCCTTTAATGCATGCCATTCTCAACGTTGTACAATAAAAAAGTGAAGGATGACTGAANAAATNTTTTGCAGACAAATAGTTTGTCTTTGTAAAATTAGAGCAAGCACTCGCTTTTAACGTCCACTCTACGCAACGAGTCGTGTAGAATGTGTCTCCCACCCGTTCCTGAGACACCACATTGGTTTAAGTAATGATCTTTTTTTGTTTGTTTGTGATACCAGCAGGTAGGCAACCTCTCTCCCAAATAATTTAAAGTTCCTTTAAACTGTCCCTCGGTTGGAGAAACCGTTTTCCTTTTGCATGCGAATATATTTCGGTTTGGCTTTCACGAACCCACATCATAACTACATCTACCGAACAAATTTCTGCCACGGAGAAATTAAAATAATTAAAACATGCCATGCCTTTTTGAATTTTTTAAATGAAAAAAAAAAGTNAAATAATCAAACTGATCGCAAAAAAATGGTATAGCTTATTTGCTTGTATATCAAAGAATACAATTTTTTAAAACTAATTTCTTTTAATGTAGTATGACAATCACTACTTCTACATCTGCCACCACTTCTTGAGAATAAGTGCCTTTTCCTCACAAATACTGTTTATTCTTTAATTTCACCCTTTTGCTATAAATGCAACACTATTTTCTGAATTTACTTTAATCATCAAGCCATGTAAATATGTTTNAATCTAGCTAGGTTAGCATTTACAGAAACAGACCCAATCATTTTTTCATTCTAGTATACGGTTGGGACGAGGGGTGCATGAAAGCGAATCGGCACGGAAAGAAAAGGTTCGGGTCACGTAATTTTTCTTTCTTTCGGTTTCTTGAATCGGCTTGCAGAATAAAAGGTTTTGCTTTTTGTGTNTGAATGCACTTTCAGATCAAATTAACATTTAAAAACTCNGTCCACGGTTTTCTGGGTCGAGGATCTCTGCGGGTCAATCGTTGACGAGGCGGGACCGACGGAAGCACGGAAGTCAAAGTTCGAGCTTTCTTGATTGTTTTGCAGGAATTTTAATCGTCGTGCGCCCTGGCGTCTTCGTTCGGGAATATTCAATACGAAAATGAAATATAAAAGTGAAACCGTTTTTTTTTTTTATGGTGAGCAGATAAGATTTAACTACAAGAGAATTGTTATACATTCCATTTCATTAATTCTGCTCAAACGATCCATTGTCATACATGGGACACCATACCCAAAGAAGCTTGAAGAGTTTCACCTGTCTGCCTTCTCCCAGATGACATCCCAGTAATGCCCCTGATGGGTGTCCAAACTGCAAACGAATGCAGTGGCTAGGGGTAAGTTCTCGACCTTCTTAGATTTTTACTTTGTAACTCGTGCGTCTAGTCGAGTCGTATGGCCTTGTTCGGGAAGATCCGAGTCGACATAAGTTTTGTATTATCGTCGACAACCGCCTGAATAATTGGGAGACGATGCCAGCTAATGTTGTTTGTGTTCTGATTGTTGCTGCCAGTAGTGGTCAGATGTCTACTCTTCTGAACCCAAATTGTTTTGAGCTGTTTATTATTTTCTTCTGAAAGTGGCCAATAATAATCAGATTCTAAATATCCAACGAGAAGATTTATCGATGATGAACTATCGTCAGTTCCAATTTCAGCCAACATCAAATACTTTAAGATGGATTTCAGCTTGGTATGACATAATGAGCTTCAACCACTTCATACAGCTTTGCCTTGGAAATCTTCATGTAATGAANATGGTTCAAATATAAAAGGATTCCTGTCATTTTTTAACCTTTTCTTGTGAACACTGAATATTCTCATCATCTTTGTGATGACCAAGATATATTTCCAAATGTACATCACAAAGCAAGTGAGTGATATCATTACCTCCATCCATTGAGTATAACAATCTGGTACACAAGTCTCTTTACAAATTGTTTGACCACATAATGGATAAAAAACTCACTTTAGTACAACTATNTACAAATGGTGGCAAATGCTAAGTACTACAGAAACCTAAGACCATGCAATAATTAGGAAGGTTTTCTGACCTACAAAAGTCCTTTACCACATTCAAAGTTTTATTCCAGCTCAAACAAACATTTTCTTTTCAGCATCCATCCCAAATACCACTTGCCGGCAAATTGGTCGTTTATTGGAGATGCCACAATTTCATCACTACAAAACCGTTTTTCTAACGTCCACGAACGTAGACGTCGACGAAAGTCGTCGCAAAGAGAATTGCGTCGCCCACCGATCGATCGAGTTTTCTTACGACACGCGTTCGCCTTCGCACGTTTAGCGAAACGAGAACGAGTCGTCGCTCGCCGAACGAGACGAAAAAGTTCAAAATGTATCCTTTGGTGAGATGCAACAGGTCAANTTCATAGAAATTCAGATCCCACAGAAAAGTAATTGACATAAATATACACAAGTGCAAACAAACAGGAATGTACTGTAATTAGGAAAAAAAATGTCTAGATTTGGATTACTTAGAAATAGGAAGGTGGACAACAACAGTACTTTGCAAAACACTTGGAAAATTTTTTATAGTTTCTGAAAGTGTTGTCATCTCTCAAGGCAGAGAATTTGTAACTGAATTTCAAATCACCTCGTTTGGAACGACATAATGTCCTTTCACCACTGCTAACAGCCAGTTTAAAAGTCCATTTCTGCAAAGGCAGATTAGAAAGGAAAGCGAAATTACATTAAGCCACCGAGACGAGATGTTAAGTTCTTTACGATTCTTAGCGGCGATGGTAATTACGACGGCCTCGCGCGATTCGTTCTCCTTGCGTGTCTAGGTGGNCACCCGATTTTGTATTCATTACAATCACTGGAGTTTCTTTCAAATTTCCTCTCTGCTTCAAATGCAAGTTTATAAAACATACTTAAAAGGCTCTCTAATGAACAAATAAGCAGTCAGTTTCTGTTAGTCTTCTACCTTGGGAATAAAAGCCAGTCTTTTTACTTCCTCTCTGGTGGCAGGTGCTTAACATGAAAGAACAAAATATTTTCACTTTCCTTTATCTTCATCTGAACGTTATCTAATGCGATACCCATTCAAAACAAAATCCGTTTGTCGAAACGCATCATCCTCTGGCATTTAAACGAACGGAAGTTCCAAAACAAAAACGGGTACGGTGTTACGCTTGCCAAACAAAAGTATCCTGGCAAAGAATAACGAGACACTGAAAATTTCCAGTTCACATTTTTACACGGTGACTTAAAAGACGCTTTCCCTCGGCAATAGCCCGCTCCCGTTTAAATATCGTCGAAACCACTATCGTACTTGGCGATCGATCTGCTTTTATAAATGAGGATAATTATTATTTTTTAAGTAAAACTCACAATTATTGAGGATACAGGAAACCACTGCTATCATTCTTCAAGTCTGTGATAAAGACATACCTTAAAAGTT
>KZ877940.1:0-16589 GCA_003456935.1 Machilis hrabei
TTTTTGGAAAATAACTTTTCCACTCCATTTCAATCAAGGAACATACCATATCATTTTGTAAGGGGAATTTCCGAACACCCTGTATACCACAGTAATTTTTATACCAAAGAGTACTGGAACTGTTTGTATGTCACAGACAAGTCCATACAAGTAACCTGCACAAAATGTTTCAGAAACACCCTCAGCATTATCAAATTGTGGTTCTGACCATTCGTGTGTGTAGATAACTATTAACGGCACTTGAAATACTTGAATGAATAATTATAAATCAATAACCCTTGAACAGTTGAACATTAAAACTCAAAAGTAAAGTAAGTCTCCTATTCTAACAGTCTTCTTCAGTGTGTAGCCATCAGACTACTTGTTAGGTTTATAAGACTGATGACAAAAGAAGTGGAAAACAGAGTTTTGCCATCACATATTTCAAAAGATTCCTCTGAGTTTAGGTGTGTTATGGGATTCATGAAATACGCTATTCGACAACGAGCTTTAAATTTAAGAAAATTGTGTACACAAAAACCCATTAAGCTTATGTGTTGGCAAAAAATCGTTGATATTTATTTTAAACATCAAAATATAATCAAATATTCTGTGATATGTTGTACTATAAGATACAATTCTAATTCTGATGCTGCAAAGGAATACACAAATTTATTAAAACAGATTAGAAATGGCACTTTTTAAAGTCTCAAACTTAATTTTTATTGATTGCAACCCATACAAAAAATTTAAATTTCATGGGTCTTGTCTCATTTTCTTTTTATCACTCTGAAAAAGAATAAAAAAAAAAAGGATTCAAAATGTCATGTCGAAGAAGGTTTTATTTTCACAAACTATCTTTCACATCTTGACACATGCAAATTATGTTAAAGGCCAATAATTAAATACATATATATAAAGATTTTTATGTTAATGTAAGCATCCTTGTGCTATGTTTTATGAACTTTCTTGTTTGATACTATAAATGTATTTTGACCCATTTTTTTATTTGCAGTCCATCGTGCTGGCTGCATCATTCACAATGGCTGATCCCAACGCACAACCAAACCCACAGCTATTCCAGCCACGAGCACCCAACTTCCAATACTATGAAAGGTGAGTTCAAACTATTTGGATACCATTAAATTAAATCTATTTACCATGACCTGATAAGAAGGAAAGTTTTCTATAATTTGGCATGGTTTTTANACTTTTTGCAAGTCTGAAGAAAGTTGAACCAAAAATAGTAAACTACAAATATTGAAATGCTGGTACCTTTTGAACTTTGTTTGATACACGGTTAAAAATGGTAATGAGTTTATATGTTGAACTGCTCAATTTATTTTTAGTATAAGGGGTTCTGCTGGTATGTCCATGTTCAATAAACGATAATATTGTCGTATACCAAGGTATTACTACTTCCAGTTAGGGTAGAAGTCTTAAGCTTTACGGTGCCTTTCAGGTATTATTTTTTTTTATTCTGAAGGAAAAGTAGCCAATTTTGTGTTAGTGTTTTTAAAAGCCTTCTAAGTGAAGCTTATCTGTTGTTTGTCCACACTCACAATGGAACTACACTTTAAGTACAAGTGTGCAACATGAGGAAAACTATAACTGACATTCCATTNGATTTGTATATGGTTTGGAAAGCTCAATGCAATATCTATGACCTTATTTCGGCATGGGATCCCATATAGGAGCATTTTGACACTAAACATTTCATTCATGAAATAGCTGTGTGCAGACTTCATCCATAAAAGCACCTCATTGGTGAAGGTAGACTGAGTTAGGAAAAAAAATATAACATGGGTAGTGAGATTGAATCCTGACTGGAACATCTATTTTTACCCCAGAAATAAAAATAAACAAATTAATACGTAAATGTGTGGTGCTGTGTGTCTCTTTACATCAATTCTTGCTTGCTGGCACTGTACTGTAAAAAATTATCGTATGTATCCTGCTTTTGCACATTTCTTCCATGACAACACGTTATGTAATGTCCAGACAGACCACACTAGAGGAAAGGGGCTTGATGGTAACAGTATTAACCCTGATGAAATATAAAATCAAAGCAAATGAAGAAATAAAAATTGAGCATGAAAATAATACATCAATAAAATGACAGAAATAAAAACAAAATGTACCCCATTCCTCCCTTCTCCCCCTAAAAAAATACCAAAATATAAATACAGAATTAGAACATATAAGCTATACAGGGTGATTCAAAAGGTTACCACAAAATTTTAATGGCTAATAGGTGAGCTGATTCTGAGTCGAAATAATATAGGAACATGGGGTCTGCGGGGTACCGTTTCCGAGTTTAAAACAGTTTAGTGTCGCCAATGAGGCGAGAGCTCTCTTCCATGGAAGGCTTAATTTGTCCTGTGCTCGCACCTCATTGGCTACACTAAACGGCTTTAAACTCGGAAACGGTACCCCGCAGACCCCATGTTCCTATATTATTTCGGCTCAGAATCAGCTCACCTATTAGCCATTAATATTTTGTGATAACCTTTTGAATCACCCTGTATATCACTGTCCATAACAGGGACATACCTTTCTGAGAAATGCCAGAATACATGAAAACTTATGTTTATGATTCGTTGGTAGTAGAAAATATATGTCCCAGTTTCGTTTTTAATCTCACGGTCCATGGCTACACCACTGAGGTGTTCTCATTGATGAAGTTAGCATATAGCAATTTTATGTAACATATGATTGAGGTCAGTAAACTCCCATATGGGACTTCACTCCAAAATAAATCCAATGATATTGAACTGAGCTTCCCAAACTGTGTATTACTGAATACCAGTCTCTGTCTTCTTGTATAAGTAGTTCCATTTTCAGATGTGTGCATCTAAATTAAATCCTTGAGCTGCAAGTTACAGAAATTTGAGTTGTCCTCATTCTTGAGTGAACTCTGGAGACGAGGGGAAAGAGAATGGAAGACAAGTGAATGTTGCTAATGTTGCTTAATGTCAAATTCTGTGAGTAAACATTAAATATTTCTTATTTATTTCACAGGCCCCGCTACCGCTACCCATACTACGATGAGAACGGAAAGGGAAAACTTCTTTATGGGTTCGGAGGTCCCGATCTCTACCCCTACCGTGAATACAAGCCCCTCGAAGGAATCTACTAGCTGACCTGTTCAAGAAATATTCTATTTTCTTCTCTGTAGCTGCACCAATGTCACCTAGAAATGACTTCCTAAACACCGAACATGTCGACACTAGACGTTTGTGTGATAACTTTACGGAGAACAATGCTCTCTCGAGATCTTCCAGAAAAATCAACACTCATGTCAAACAAAGTTGCACTCCCAACCATCACCAAATATATATTTAACTAAAATAATTTAAAATCTAGTTTGTATCTCATTTTGTTGATATGACCAATCCTTAACTGTTGTAACAAATGACTAGCTCTGAGCCAGTACTTGTAATTATGTTATTTATATTAAAACTGAGTCGTTACAAGCCCTGTACATGTTATTTCCCCAGAAAAACACGATATTGACATGTTTTGCTGAATAGCCATTTGTTGTGATGTTTATGTGTAAGTTGCATGACATAATGAGGTTACGAGGTGTACAACTTGCATACCAGTCGAATGACGCAGTGGTATGCTACTTCCTAACTTCTGCCGCTTATCAACAACTTTTGTAAAAGCATCCACTCAGAAGTAAGACAAAAGTTGGCTCATCAGACAAGATGTATTCAGTAGTTGTTACATTTGTGGACTACTCTTTGAAATGCGTGAAGCTGCGAATATTACATACTGCGTTTTTATTCATTTCAAATTATTAACCATTCATGGATATGAAACAATGGCATCTCACGACTGATTGAAATGGGAATACACTAATGAAAAAAGCAGGGAATCAGGGTCCAGGGACAGAGTTTCACTGGGAGTTCAGGGATGAAGACAAATTGTTATTTTTGTTGCTAAAGAGCATGTAATAAAAATAATAGATTGATCAAATGTTATTGTCAGTGGTTACAAAAAAGTGTATTACAATAGTATTTCACAAAATATAGATTAATGGGTGGTTTACTTACTTGAAACATGGTTAACTGAACTATGCAAAAAGTAGAATTTAAAACAACAGCAAAAATATAATTCATTGTTTTCCATATGAACACATACGTGACTCCTATGACAAATAATCAGTTATGTACGGTGCTGCTTCCCCCTCGCCCCTGCTACAGCTAAATACCATTATGGTGATTGAAGATTATGGTGTAGATGTATGAAGCTTCAATCTGTTGACTGTGATTAGAACAAGAAAAATAGAAAAGTCATCCATAGTGCTAAAGAAATAAACACTTCGAACAACCAGTAGCAGTTAACAATAATAATCACACTTATGTAACAAAGTTCTCTTGAAGTGTGATTATTATTGTCAAAGAAGTGATGAAATTACTAAACCAATAACTGTGTTTTCCAATAGAAAATAAATAATCGTAGTTTTGAACATGTAAAACAGTTATATTAGACTGTCAATACATATTGGTAATGTTGCTGGGTAATGTACTAGTAGAAAATGATATTATTCTTTACTGTGTCGAAGACTCATTACGGACTCAATTTATTTAGTTCTGACAGTCTGTCCAAGTATTAAATCAAACACTTGACAAGCTCTCCACCGAATTCATCACTGTGTCGGGCATCACCTTTACAAATACAAATACTACGCATGTTGTTATTTATTGTCTCAAAAAGCTGAGATTTCAAAGACAAATTTTTATTTAAACTTCAAGGTAAATATTAGAAATACTGAATTTGCAGAGGACTATAGATTTATCCCCAGAAAATGCTAAAAAATAACAACACACAAGCTTTGATACCCACTAGCCTACAGTTCCCGCAACTAAAATGTTGCAACCTTAAGTGTATTTTTATTGCCTTGCTTTGCGAAAGATAACATACGATGTTTTTATCATTTTGTATGTTAACTTTTATGTTGGTAAAATTCTTTCTTAGATTGTTGATCTCTTTAATTTTTGTTCCTTTTATGAGTTTAACATAAACCACAAAAGTAGTTAAGCATACCACCTCTGAGCTATCGTAGCTGTTGACTTAATGTACGTGTAATTTCTTTTTTGATGCCCAACCAATTGCAGTGATGTGACCTGGATCATAAGACTTACTTTGACACATTTATTTTATTGAATGGAAAAAAGAAGCTCCACGAATATAGTGCTAACCTTTCTTTCAATTATTTCTTTAAGTACGCCATGTTAGCATATTATTATTATTTATACATATTTTATTCCATATCTTTGATCATACTCTGTTAGCTTTTAATCAAATTTGGTTTACATCTTACTGATTTAATTCTTCCACAAATAACACATCTTACCCCCGGTTTACACGATGCAGGGTACTGCATCATTTGCTGCAAGGTAAATTCTCTTATACTGTGTGGCAGTATAATGTGCAGTGTATGGAAACATGCAGCATTCAATAAATGAGCAAGAAAGGCGAGCACTCTACCATAAGACCAGCCTAGTGTATCAGTTTTATTTATCAAGACCTGTAGGTTACACTACTACTGGAAAATCAAGGCCATTTTCAAATCTAACAATTAAAAATTGTGAAAGATAAGGCCAATTTATTTCACTGAAATTTTTACAGATATAACTTATACATTTTTAATTTCTTACACAGTGTACAATATTTAGTTGGTCAATACCCTACTTTTAAATTTTGAAGCTAGTCAAAAGTTTCCACAATGGCTAGTGAATTTCAATAGCATTTGTGCTTATGAAGTTTTATTACTTCCAGCTGCTCATTACAATATGCTGAAATTATAAAATTACAAACAATTTTCCACAAGTTTTAAGGACCTATCACAACTTGATGACAAACAACACTGAATTTTTGTAATTTTTTTACTGGTACCTATGGGACATTTCAAAAAAATTAATACTTTATTTTTTTTAGTATTTTGTTGTTGCTGACATTGATTTACTTTCATTATTTCCCGTTTGGTCTTGTATTTATTTTATCTCTAACTGACTGAGGAATATAACTAGCAACAAAATAAATTATAATTCTGTAGATATTGCACAGTATACCTGTTAAGTTTTTTTTAAAAAATGCACACTAACACGAACAATATTATTAGTAAATGACAACAAATGAGCATCGTTTTCAACATGCAATATGTGCAGTGTCGCTCAGTATTATCTCCGAAGATAGTGGCATTTATGCATATGGATGAAGTGTTGAATATTTTCCAGGTATCCAGCTACTAATTACATTATGTTGAAATTTTAGAAGTAGATAAAATTTGCAACAGTTTAAGAGGTTTCCAGTGATATTTGTACATATGAACGAAGGTTTTGAGTATTTTGCTATATCCAGCTACTCATTTCAATTCTTGAAATTTTAGAATTGGCCAAATTTATCAACAATTTTTAGAGAATTTTAATGGTGTTGGTGTGCACGGATGGAGTTTTTAAATATTTTACAACATCCAGCTGTTCATTGGCTGTTTAGAAATATATATTGAAATTAGCAATCTGTTTGGTATTATTTAATAGATTTAAAGTGTTTTTTTTTTTTACATGTTGTATAGTTCAGAAAACCATCAGGTACAACTTTTTCAGTTTCATTTATCCAGCACGTTGTTTCCTTAACTATTAAGTGCAGAGAACAAGTGTGGGACAGGGTAGAGAAGAGTAAAAAAATGGGACAAAGTCCTGAAAAATAATCAAAATCAACAATCAGGTTTGTCATTTAAATTAGTCATCACCTTCATCCTGTCAAACTTGTTGGTATATGAATTACATCTTATGCAACATATTTAACAATATAAGTAACAGTAATTTCTTAACTTACCAATGACATTTATTTTTAAATCCAAACCACATTGGTTAAACTCTCTTAAGAAAAGTATATTCAAGAATGTTTAATATTCTTGGTGCTGTAGGCAGAATAGTCAGCTCTCTGTTGTAAAACAGCTGCTTGCCTGTTTTCCAAAGCTTAAAAAAATGAGCAATTCTACTGGGCAGTGAAGAAAAACAGCTGATGTCATCCAGCTAACTACATTCTCTACATCTTGGGCATTGATATCCAGTAATTGTGATACCTCACTGGTCACATGTCTACAGCAGAATGCTTTTGTTTAATTAAGTTGTTCACTAGTAATCCAAGATGACGGACAGCATGAAAGAGTTGTTCATTTCTAAGTGACTGTGTGTGTATATACATATTTGAGATGTAAAAACATAAGTGACTGGGATAAATAACTGTATATATTACAGTCAGGAGTCGCGTTCTTTTCAGTTTTTCTGATTAAAAAGAATTTGCTTTTGTTCTAGATATTACTTAGAAAAACTCTTAAGTACAATATTTCTTCAACACATGGATGGTCAAAAAGAATTTGGCATACTCTTTGAAATACATAGCTACTTTGGTACATTCAGTTTAAAAAATGTGAGTGCAACAATTATATAGGCACAACAAGCATGCCAAACATGTTTAATGAGTAAAAAAGGAGTCAAACATACCAAAATTGCCATAAAAAATTTGTACTGAGAGAGTTAAACTGAAATTTCGTTCAGACAATTATTGTAAATTTTTACCGACATAATTTGTCACCCTCAGCAGGGATTGAAGCCAGGACCTGTTAAACCTATTCTCCAGCTCACGTTAGCGATCTTTTCACGCAGTAGACCTTTTTTTTCTATCCACATCACACATATACAGGANACTACAAATATCCATGCCTTAAGAACCCACAACCTCTTAGTCCAGAGTTAGGTGTGCTAACCACTAGTCCAAGCAGGTCAGCGCATGGCTGTCTCACACAGACAGATTCTGACCTTGACTACTGGTATCTGTACAGCTACCAACATGAACTTAAGATTCTGAGACTTGATATTTATTGCTATTCGAGTACAAAATACTAGGTTCATGTTGGCAGCTCCTTAGATACCAGTAGTCAAGGTCAGAATCTGTCTAAGACAGCCAAGAGGTCTAAAGCGTGAACATATCANCAACATGAGCTGGAAAATAGGTTCCACAGGTCCTGCGTTCGATCCCCGCTGAGGGAGAAACAGTTTCTCAGTACATTTGAAACATCTTCCATTAAAACCCTAAAATTAGTTCACTTGACAAATTTAAATGAGTAATTGCGTAAAATATCGTAACAAGAGTTAAATGAAATATTGTGCTTCCACTTTTTACAGAACGTTCTTCTACCATTTTTGTTCTTGAAATCAGTTCTTTTACTGTTGCGCCCTATTACTGGCCTTCCCTGAGCAATATAAACAAGTGAGAAAGTTGATCCAAGGGTTTTCTGTACTATTGTTAAAGTTTTTCTAGCCCCAACAAGTATAATCTTTTAAACACCACTTTTAGNGAGACCTACTACTTAATTCAATACAAGTTATTTCTTAAGCCAAAAGAGGTGGTAATTTTAATCACACACAAAACTGGACAAGTTCTTTTCCCTTACTGTTTTCTTTTAATTTTTTCTACAATATTTATGTCGCCTAAAACGTCTTCCATCTTAGGCAGACATGGCTGTCAATTAACTCATCTTCAAGGTTGACTCCTCCCATCCTCAGTAGTTCAAAATCTTATTCACACCCATTCCGAAAACATTAACACATTATAAATAATTACATTTTAAACTATCTCACTGCCAAAGGAGGTTGGCATAAAATATGAGTCCTACCAAGGCTCATGTATAATGTAATGTTATATTTACAAGTTTAGAATGCTTAATTTTAATAAATAGGTGATTTAGACAGGTTAAACCTAAGTAATATTTACGGAAGAGTCCTATTTAAATTTTATTTGAAAAACGAAATTCGTGTGAAGCGGAGACGTCATTTCTCTTTAATTTGTGTTCTGTATTCCGTTTTGTTCCGTATTCGTTGCTTGAGAAACCGACCAAAAACTTTAACTTTACCAGCTGGGTGTAGTGATGTCAAGGACGGCAAATTGACTATTTATTATTCAAAAATATTGGACGAAGTTACCAGAATTGTTCATCGAAAAGTGGAAATAGCATACGAACATTAATTATGGAACAAGGAGGAAGGAAGAAAAACATGTATTTATAAATTTGAACTTCGAACTAAATTTTTCCGCGGAATGAGATGGCGGGAGTGATTAGTTTGCCGCCAGATGCCCGGATCAGCCGAAGTGAAAGACATGTGATTAAAAACTTTGGCATGTTTCAACGAAGCAACAATGGGGACGATTTCGACAATCAGACTGAGTTGGAAAGATAAAAAGAGACGGCTAAAGTAACTCAAGGCGGGTAGTTGCACCATTTTTAGTTCCAGATAAGCCTACTTTAGAAAGCCAAATTCCAATCAATTTCAACTGGCTTTCGTTACTCACCATATTTGAAATGCATAATTAATCGTTTGTGAAATAAACGATTCAAATAGCTTCAGAATACTACAGAACTAAAATCCTGCTGCAAAACCGGTAAGATCCAACAATTTAATAAGTTATTTACCCGAGCTCGAGAGGAATATTCAAAAGACAAAATTTTTCGAAACCACTTAACTTGTTCCATTTTAATAGTGAATTGTTATACAGTTTAATAAGGCCTGAATTAATTTTGCATGATATTAATTCCGTTGAACTTTAAATAAATTTACTATTTATGTTTTTTTTTTTAAGGGGATGTGATTGATGTTTGGGTGGGATATGTACTTTATGGGGGCTGGGTATGTAATTTTGTATAGTAGTTAGGTCTATGTTAATAAATAATAGTTCTAACCGAATTCCTCGAGCTTTGATGTCCGCTTTCTTAATATAGAGGACTGTGTCTGGTCACCACTGAACCTAGCCGCGGTGTAGATTATATGTTAATAGGGTGGCTCCCAACTTTTGGGGCTACATAGAGTAAAAGCGTTTTGTTATACGTCATAAATGTATTAGATCTTACACAGGTTAGAATTGGAAAGATGTGCCACAATACCCATCTGGGTTTAATCAGTATAACTACATGTCCTTTGCCAAAACTTTATAAATATTTATTTGTCCTTAACTCCTTTTCCCAGGACTCCTAGGCAAGAAATGATTCCTTTCGAGTTCTTCCACCACTGGCCAATTAATTCCTTTTTCTTTTCTCCTCAAACCCTGGCCAATTAAAGTAGTTAAGAGTGATTTAGATTTTGTTGGAAGACAGAGTAGGAATCCATATTCAAATTAGTTGAAACAAGTTGCTTACAACACAATATTTCATCACCCCATCAAGGCAACGTTGCGCAAAGATTTACACTAATTCACAGGTGGTAGTCATATATTCTACCACCTGTGCACAACGATGCCTGAGGATGTCACCTTGATGGGGTGACACAATATTGCGCTGTCAACACCAGAGTAAGGTAAGAAACTTGTTTCAACCAATTTTGAATAGTTAGAGTGAATTCGAAGATAGGAGCGTCCAACCTGTTTGAATATGTATTTCTATGGTTTCACAATCACTGAACAGAGTGCATATTCCTGCAATTATATTGGACNTATTTTCTGTTGAATATAGCCCCATTTGGCACTAGGTTTGTGAAGACACCATAACTCTGCACCCTTTAATGTAAATTTGTGGGGCATCACTGCGAGCATTCTGGCTCTCAAAACATATTCTTTGATGAATTAAATACTCTAGTTTTATTTTCCACTAACAAAGGTTGAGGTTACCAGATATTTAAGAAAGAAATTGGTATATCATCGTGCAGTTTAATTTCTCTAGGGCCACTTTCACTCCCAGCCACCAGAAATTGCTACCGTGTCAACACTACATTGTACGTGGGCCACTCTTGCTATCATGCAAATTTGGCGTTTTGGTATTAGCTGTGTTCACCTGACCTCTATATACCCTGGAAGCTGCACAAGTTGTGCCAATCTAAAAGCTTTACAACATTGCTGCATTTCTGTGGAGGATTTGTGTATATTTGACTGAAATATCCCTTCAGACTGTACCCTGAATTAAACTATGCTGGAATCATTTATTTTGTATCAATAAGACGAGCATAACGAACATTTTTGCCATATTCGATATCTCAAAACTTCTGCTTGTGGCCACCTCGCACGACAGGATTATACAACGAGTTTCATGAAATAATGGTGTTTGCGAATAGTATAAGAGCTCAATTCCAGGAATTTCTCTGCAATTTTCAATAGGAAAGTTCCTATCAGGTAAGAGGATTATTGTACAAGACAACCAATCAGACACACTTGTTGCAAAAGACTCGCTGATTAGCACACAGAAGGCAATTTTAGTCCCGCAGCTGCAGCTATCAACCTNTCCCTACNGAATGCTACAATATTTTGTGTTTTTACAGGATTCTTTAAATCCAGAGCAACTGTGAAATTTTTTTAGTTATAATGGACTACTTTGGGCAGAAAAAACCCCACCTAAGTGCAAGTACTTGATTTTCAGGTTAGCTCAGTTTGGTGATTTTTAAAGCCTTATTAAGAAAATACAACTTAAATCGCAGCTTGCACAAGTTGCAATNGCTCTGTATCCACTGGGATGTTTGTGTTTACATTCCAACGGACAGGAAACTAAATGCAATCAGGTTAAAAGCGAGTATAAGGAACTTTTTGTCAAATAGCATCATGGGCGGTGTGCTTATAATCATCATGTTAATCGTAAACAAGATCCTTCAATATTCTTGTCATGGGATGTAGCCATTAGTGTAGCTTCTCACTTACATGCAATTTAATTAACACTAGTGTTCTGAAGTTCAGTTTGACACAAACTATTAAAACCCACAGACTATGCAGAAGGTAAAAAAAAATTACAAATGAGAAACAAAACATTTATTCAATGCACAATTTACAAAATAAAAGAAATCATCACAAGCCATTCCTTATATTATATTCCACACTAAATATTTATCAATATTTTTTTTTATTCTCTTTTAAGTGGTACTTAAATACTTGGTGAATAAGGCTTACAATTAAATATTAAGGAATTCAGGTATTTTAATTTGATCACATAAATGACACCGTGAACAAACATTTTAAAGAAACTCATGGAATATATATTAATGTGATACAATTGAGAAGGATTACTGAAGAAACTGCCATCTTTTTTCACTTACGCATGTAGTGTGCCCATCTTAAACACTGGACGATCGAATACAGTATTCGCTAATAAAATCAAANAAATTCCTAGACACTTCACAAGACATTTGTTTGTCAGTGTTTAAGCATATGCAAATGATTTCACACTGAAATAGCTGTCTTGCTATTATTTGCATTTCATATTCAAGGCAACATATTATAGGTGAAGAGTTTGTTACTTCGTCACAGCTATATCTGATTATATAACGACTACGAAGTTCTAGGAAGCCCACTGTGCTAATTCCTTCATATCTTCATCATCCTCTTCAATTTGCTTGGCTCCTACAAGAGAAAATTCATTAAAATACCAAATGAACAGTGCTAGTTTTTTTAAATTTTATTTGAACCATTTTGTACTTCTGTTGAACGTCTCATTTGAAAGCAACAAAATACAAACAGAACTAACAACAGCTACAGATGCCGGTTGAATTCTGATGGTAAATTCTTTACTCAACAAAAGCAATTTCTTAACTAAATGTTTTTCTTTCAGTGATTGATTAATGTCTACTTAGCTGGACTTATCTATTGTTTCGTTATTTAGCTATAGTTTGTTTTACATTTGTTTCGAGAGATCAGGCATCTTGAACTCGCCAGCGAGATTTCTTTGAAATTTTGTTTCCACCACCGGGATTTGAACCCACACTCTTACAAGTCAAGTACGCTAGCCGAGTGGATTACGTACTTGGCTTTTGATCATGGGTCAATCCCAATGCTGGAGACGAAATTTCAAAGAATTATCTGCAGCAATTTCAAGATGTCTGATGACGAGAATAGAGATTTCTCTCGAAACTCAGCAAAGATAGCTAACCAGAAAATGGATAATATCTAAGAATAATTATTTGTTCAGTATTTGAATTAAATAAAACTGGTATTTGAAGAATTGATCAAGTCACTTCCCATAATTATTACAAAAATTAAAAACAATACCCCAGATATTTGTAAAATTGCAAAGCAAGAAGCATTTTGCATAACATTCATTATTTAGGATCAGATGGTAGTTTTATGAACATAAATATTAACTCAAAATTCTTATATGGGTAGAAGTTACAATTTCACAGAAATACACCTAAGACAAAGTGTTTACCCTACCTCAACTTGTTGCTGTCCCTTATATTTCTAGAATATTTTCCAGCCCTCTTTTTGGGGAATATTTGTGCCGAACACAGCATATTAAACATAAAACCAGCACCCCAGAATGTTCTTAATGTTTTATGTATTTCACATAGTAAAAATTTTCATGTTTAATGTGCTGTATTCAGCAGAAGTAATGTTGCTAGGCTATGAACTTCAAATCAACAACATGCAACTCCTGACTTTTTCCCTGACGAAGTGGTCTGGAAATTATTCTGAAATACCGAAGGAGACAACTATGTATATTGTGATACTTGTCTTATTAATGAATGTAATTCATAATCTAACTACAGTAACATTTGTAACTCAAATGTGATTATAAAGAGCAAGTATNCAATGNAAATAAGCTAAGTGAATGGGCTCTGAAAGTTTGACACAAGGTATTTTGTAAAAACACTTTGATAGTTTCCAGTATGTCCAGAAGTACTCCTTATTAAGGGATGGCAAAACTGCAANTACCTTCTAATATTACTATGTAATTTGTTGGCAGTTTCTGCTCTCGGTAACAATCATCAGGCCTGTACGAATGATGCGCATGTTTTGTCGTACTGACAATTCGGTTCATTATTTATACATACTAGTAGTAGTTATGTACCATTCTATTAAATGGATTCTGCAGGGAACTTCATGTTTCTTAAAGTCGAATACTTTCCAACATTGTCTAAGAACCTTACAGCTCCTTTACTAAGCTTATGCTTATATGAATATCTGACCTGTTGTAGCTGGAAGAGGACTTTACCTCGAGCACAAAATACATGTAACATTTCCTTGGCTTATATACTTTTGCCTAAAACTATTGAAAATTTTAGTATATTTAAAATCTCTAATGCCTGACAAATATTATTTGTAAATGAAGTTAACAATTTCTGATGTAATGGTAACATTTTGGAGATATTACTTTTTAAATACAACACTCTTGCTAANGAATATCATAGATTAGACTGCTCTCACAAGCTATGTATTATATTCTGGAGACGAAATATGTACAAAACAAATATTACTCTTATCTGCTAACTTACGTGCAGGCTTGACTTTTGTTGCAGGCTCTGCCGATGGAGGCGAGGGCAAATCCTCGGCTGTTGGACCAACACCGAGTAGATCTTTGTCTAATTCCTCTTGTTCTAACTCTTCTAGTTCCCTTTCTAATTCCTCCTGAAATAAAAAATGCATATTTACAATAGTATTTGTTTTATACTTAACACCTGAAGCACTTAATTCAATAAAATTAAATCCAAACACTTTCACAATAATTTGAATGAATATAAGCTATTCTTATACAAACTTAAAACCAGCAAGTGAAAATAACTTAGAACCAATGGGGAAAAAAAGGGTTCCAGTAGATTCTACGCACTATGCTAAAACTTTCATATGCAAGTCACATCCTTGGCAATATTAACAAATAGCCTAAAACTGATTCAGAAAACTCAAACCACCACAGATCTCTTCTGAAAACCAACATCGTAATTATCTTGCCCGAACTGATGGGAAATTGGGTCTTCTTCACTAGTGGTGGTGATGGGTGTTTCAACTGCAATTTCTAGGCTAGCTTTTCTTGCTGAAAGTGGTAATACATGTTTACCATTACGATTTGATGGATAAATAAGTTTTCTTCAATATGATAATGTGACAGAGATTTCAAAGCACACACCTATCTGTCACCATGAATACCAAATGTTCAAAAACTGACAAAAGGACTTCAGACTGGACTATGAAGGACAGACAAAGCAGTCCATTCAATTTTATGAGACCACTTTAGATTTCTTTTAACAGAGAGGGACCAATGCTTCAACATGATGAGGCATTTTATGTCCCGTTGACATCTCCTGGGCCATTCATGCACCTTCCTTGTTGGAAAATAAACCTACCTCTCACCACATCTGGTACCCAAGGTACACCATGGACCTCTCGGCCACTTAGAAAAAGTTGGCACTTTGTAGATTATGCCTAAGTACTGAACTTCTTTTTATCTATCTTTATTTTAAGTTGTAAAGGAGTAATATCAGTTAAGTAAACATTACATCAAAATTAATTTCTGACAGTCCTTTGGCCATTTACAGTTTCATACCATGAAATTTTAGGGACATGATTGTAAATCTAATTGATAAATGCTATATATGGAATATATGTTACAAACAGTTAAAGTACATTAGTAAGGTACCAGTAAATTGTTACTGTATCTAAAAATGTTAGAATGCAATTTGTCATTACCAAAATAAATCTTTGTTTCCACTTTTTCCTGGATTTTTCCCCTGGTTTCTTTCACCAGAAGGGAAGACATTAATTTATTCCAGAAGACAACCAACCCTGTTTCCAGTTATTTAGCTAAAAAAATGCTGAAAAAGGACTACTTAGCTCTGTGCCTTCAAGCACAGATTATAATGTATGACAGAGTCCAATTTACCACTGCAACACACATGACTTCAGTGATGTAGTTATAATAGTTGGCTTTTTACGGCGCGTCGACGCCATAAGGGTCATTTTGCAGTTATAATAGTAATGTATTACATCATATATTCTAGTTCTAGTGAAAATGATTTTACCTTACTAAAATAAAACAAAATTAATACAGCAAAAAATCTTTACAAACTCGAAGGCAGTCTACAGACTCTGAATGCTTCGGTTCAGGAAAAATTTTATTGTGCGAGCATCTGAAGATTTCACCCCATTTAGTTTCACCAATACAAAGTTATTATTTAATGTAAATATGTATAAACTTCATTAGTTTCAGGAAGTTCTTTGTTCCTCAAAGCAAATGCAGGTGTTTTTGCTTAGAAAGTTAATTGTAAACCAGAAGCTTGGAGGAGAAAAATTACACACATACTGCAACCTTGCTAGACCTACAAAATAAGTGTACAATACAAAATAAGTGCACAAGAGGACTAGAGTTAAGATGAAAGAGAAAATAAAAACAACACTTTTACGTTACAAATACTTCTTTAGCCAACCTATATGTATACTAAAAAACACACAGTGTCTCTGTCCAATCATACACATTACATAACAAATATTTTGGTTAATGGCAAACCTCTTTCGTAAAGGTATTTTTCTAGTATTGGTCTTTGAACCGAGTACAAAGATAAATTTTCAGGAATGCTGGGTTCAGCACTTGCTGTAGGACAACCTAGATTCTTAATTTTTCAGAAGTGTTACAGAAAAAAAACTGTGTGCTAAAGGAAGTAAAGCATGTAGTGAAGAAAAAGTACTTCCAACAACTCTGACTGAAAAAAAAAATGTATACTTAACGGACATTACCTCATCAATGTCAGTTCCAAATGGTACAGGATTTGAAATAGCATCCGAGATTTCTCTAGCAACGTCTTGCTGTTCGGCAATATCGTCCATCATGTCATGTACTTGATCAACGTCCCTAAAAAAAA